>JBBPJO010000385.1:0-13683 GCA_038088815.1 Boletus nobilissimus | reverse complement strand
CTCCCGAACCTGCACGATGGTTACTCCACCTTCCAAAGCCTTGTCGGAAAAATTAACTGGGGGTTCGCTCAAAAGTCAAGGGGAGTTCACTTCTCTGAGGAAGTCACAATATGCCTATTCGGAGTAATGAATAAGCGAAAAGCAGCACTTGCCAGTGCACGAATGTACCTTCCCTTCTGGGAGTAGCTCGCGTCCAGTGACCAAGTAGAGGGAGTAATCAATCAGCTTCATTATTCCTTATTCCTGGACCTGTAAGGGTTCAGGTAAAACTTTTGTCCAAGGTCCTTGGAAAACACTTCGCACGTCGACGACATCACAAGCCCACGGTAACAATCACGGTAACAATCACGTGCCAAGCACCATACCTCACTTCCCTCTTTCTACATAAACCACGTGGGCTCACGCCCCAGAACCATGGCCTATACCCATCCTATCTCACTCGTTGACATTTAACTCCCATTGTCCATTCGTCGTCGTATGACTCATGCGACCACATCAGGAAAACCTCAATTTGTTTAATGATGACTTAAATGACTTAAATGTACTTGGCTCGAGAAAAACAACTAACTAAGACAATGTATGTTACCAAGTAGATTAAGTCTGATAAGATGGAGGCTCTTAACTCAATTTGTTTAATAATGACTTAGATAACTTAAATGTGCTTGGCTTGAGAAAAAAAACTGACTAAGACAATGTATGCTAAGTAGATTAAGTCTGATAAGACGGATCTCTCCGTTGGCTTGCCAACCTTGATGACCGTGAAAATCACACACAACGAGGCTTGTTGTCGCACCCGAGCTGGGCGAGCAAGTCAATGGAGCGACATAGTGAAATCTGGAACATGAATACTGACCAACAACACGAGGAGAATGTATTTGCGAGAACAAACACTGATTGTCCACCATTCCGATGAGGAATAGATTTGGAGGCACGTCTCCTGTGCAGCGGCAAGCGTCCCGGGGATTAATTTGATGTTATTAATGACTCAGAGGCTACCGTCCATAATTTGCGCAGCGCAGTTGGAGTTGGTCTCTTCCCGATTGGACGTCAGTCAACTCCAGTTGTTGAGATCGTCAGCACGGAATGATTTGCGGCCCTCATATTACCGTTGTAAAGACCTCCACGTTAGTAGAATGGAGAGGCGTTGGCCACAAGTGGGGCATGTGCCTGGGAGGGTGCTTGGTTGAACGGATCTGTGTAGTTGTCTGGGGGGAATCCTGGGGATGGGTAGGGAGCATATGAGTCATCTATTGAATGAGATGTTTACATACCTCTTCGACACCTCTAGGACTGTCTTATGGAGTGTTGACATGGTGAACGGGTCTTACCTGGTAATGACGCCACAGATCCATTGTCGTCGTGCGAGCTTGTTGGGAGTGATCCACTTGGTGGTTGAGAGTCGCATGCCCCAGCAATGCCAGGCGAGGAGCACTCCAGCGCCTGATGCAGCACCCAAGGCTGTCTGCCTCATTGTATCCTCACAACGCGTCAATGGGGTACGCATTCTTGGGGTGTGCTTGGGTGGTGATGGGTTTTCCGGAGAACAGTCCCTTGTCTTGCAAAGGTCATCATAACGCTCTTGAGTGGACAGACATGAGAATGAGAGGTGCTGTGGGTTGATCTGTAGTACAGGGAGGGATGACTAGGTGTGATGTACCGGTCTCACGCGCTTGCATGGGCAGACCAGCAAATGGCACACAGGTGGGTGTACTCCCTGGTTTGATAATTGTTTTGCTCGACGCGGCATACCAGGCGGTACAGATCATGAACCTGTAACCCAACACTGATTTATGCACGACAAATCGGTGGAGACACATACCACTT
The DNA here is from genome assembly GCA_038088815.1 of Boletus nobilissimus. Classification (NCBI taxonomy): domain Eukaryota; kingdom Fungi; phylum Basidiomycota; class Agaricomycetes; order Boletales; family Boletaceae; genus Boletus; species Boletus nobilissimus. Next base: position 11,859 of record JBBPJO010000385.1, on the reverse strand, counting down.
GCCAATGAGCTTGTCCATTCCAAATCTGCGACCTTGCTGTTCGCGTTTGACAGGAGGGTGAGCACAGGGACGGGGGGGAACAGTGGGGTGAGCGTGTGCAAGGCAAGCGGGACTCAGACAAAGGTAACGAGACTTCACATGATGCAAATTAGGGTAACTACGACAGCACAAAGCACAAAGCTAAAGCAGGTGATTAAGAAAGGAGTGCAGAATAACGTGGCGAAAGAGGACCAAAGTGGTGTAAGAAGGAATTCCAGACAGCGCAGAGCAACGGGGAAGAGATGAACAATGCAAAGGAAATAAAAAGAAACGGGGCGGCAGCCGAATATAGCATTCTAGGCGAGGTTGAGATTTCTCCATTGTGGACGGATCTGTGCAGGGACAAAAAGATAATAAGAATGGGATAAAACGAAACGAGAAAAAGAAATACTGAATAGGGCACGGTCTCAGTGGTACGTCATGAGATCATTGAATTCATCGTCCTCATTGTCGCTGGACACCTTTGGGTCATCATCTTCATCGTCACTCAATGTTCCGTGTCCAGGCTTCTGTAGAGTATCCTTCACTAACTGGAGAGAAGTCTTGATAATGTCGTCCCACACCTTTGGTGGGATTTTTTCAACACTCTGCATATAGCGCACAGTTTCGTGACCCCAGAAATCCTTCTTGAACATCTCACCCGAAATATTCGCCTTCCATTTCTTGCTTCCGGTCACCTTCCTCTTGCCATTTCCAGTCAGAGGGATGATCTCAAACGTGAGAGCCTTGTCCCGGAGTAAAACAAAAGTTCATTTCACCTGTAATGTATATATTAGTATGTGTCTCCAAGGGGGATGGTGATGAAAAAACATACTGCAACACCGGCCAGGGAAAGCGCTGCCTTTGGATAACCGTGCCCGCCTTTCAGTCCCATCTCGATTGGGATGTCCATGGCACCTTGAATAAAATGCATGTGCACTGCAAACGTTTGTAGGACAAAACGGGATTTCCACATCCCTTTATAATCCTATGGAATCAAGTTAGTACGTTACCGGCCTGATATCTTGCATGGCATTGTGTGTCGAATTGATTCTCACCTTCGACGAGTCACCAGTGACATCCTCAAACAAAAACCGGTTACCCTCTAGCCAGAAATTTGCTAGTTCGCATTGTCTTTCAGGAGAGTTGAACGCTTCATTAGAATTGATAAGGCTGTGAATCATCGCAATACTCGCAGATGCGAATCCTCCTTGCCATTCTGCGATCCTCTGAGTAGCCTGTTGTGGGAGTGTGAGATTGTACTATACAGGGAGGGCAGCACCAGTACTTATGATGGTGTGAATCAATTCATTGCTTTGAACGGTGGTGGGAATCTTATCCTTGTAGATGACATTCCATAGTAGCTGCAGGACTTCAACCTCGGATGAACTTTTGGTACCCCAGCACACATTCAGCATTCCGTTCCACTTTGTGTACATCAGCAAACCTACATTTTTTCTGGGTCATTAAAATCAATGACAAGACTGACAGGCCTGATTGGCCTAATCAGTGATAGATTGACCTGACTGACTGAACTGATTTACTGACAAGCTGATAAGCTAATTCATTGAATGGACTGGTTGACTAACTAACTATCTAGCTAACAAATTGACAAACCTGACACACCTGACTGACTGATGAACTGATGAACTGATGTGACTGACAGAGATGACTGACTAATCAGCTGATGGGCTGACTTGGCTGATTGACTGACAACCTGACTGACTGATAGACTGACATGACTGATTGACTGGTTAACTGACTCACTGATGGGATGACATGACTGACAAGACTGACCAGATGATTAATTGATTTACTGGGTAGACTGATGGGACTGATATCACTGGTGAATTGACAAGCTGATATACTGATAGCTCTGAGAATGCTGATAGCAATGAATTACTTATGAATGATAGCACTGATAGCATGCTGTCAGTTGAGTCAAACAGCTCAGCAAGGTCATTGATTTTGATAACTCAGAAAAAATGTAGGTTTGCTGATGTAGGTCGGGATTAGGATACCGCGCCATTTGTTATCAATCATCGCACCCCGAGGGAGGTGAGTATTGTTGTACTTCACCTTTCTTGTAGTGCATTTGACACCTGTTTTGTCTTGGACCGAGGAAGGCTTTGTGCATGGACACTTTGAGAGGGGTGCTTTGTGATGATTGGCAGCTTGAATCTAGATACAATGATTGCATCAATCCGAAAAGCTCTATTATATGACACTTACAGTTGTTGCCCATTTTCGACCTGCAAGTGTAGTGGTGGCTACAGGAGGAGCATTGATAATGATCAGGTAGTTGTCGGAACTTGAGACATCAAGGATGGTATCCATGGAAACGTCGATGGGCTCAGTTTTAACGAATGTGGGAGTGACCTTTGGCCTCTGGGTGAAGGGAGGCTGGCAGTAATCGATACTTTCCTCCTATGTTAGATCAAATTATGTATCTTATATGGTATTATTGCAACACGATGACGTACCCTTGTCAGAGCTAACTGTGAAACCACTGTGGGAGCCTTGTGCATGTTGGAGACTGAGTGTGCAGCTTTGCGTTCCACAGTATCATCGACATCCAATAGGACTGTGGGAGACTCATCCTCCGCATCAGCACTGACTTGGAATGGAGTTGGCAAATGACTTGCGGGGGGCTTAGGAACGGAGGAGCAAGCTGTTGACACTGTCGCTGTCAGGTTGAAGAGAGAAGAAACGCCGCACGTGCTGCTGGCAATGTTTGAAGAATTTGTGATTTGTGGGGATGGCTGTTTTGGCTTGTCATTTGTCTTCAAGCTGTCAGTGAGCCATTCGTTCATGTAACCCAAAAACTGTTCTTTGGGATCATCATCCTGACATCCGCTAATAAGGTTCCAGAAAAAAAGTGTGGGTTCAGTCAGTAATAACATGATGAACGATAAAGGAAAGTACCGATTTGTGATCTGAGTCACTGAGTTTCCTAATCCACGTGTATCCAACTTCGATGTCCCAGAATCAGCCTGAGCTTCTTGACACAAGGCGTGTACTGCATCGCGATGCATTGTTTTTCTTGGCTCCTTCTTCGGTCGCAACTCCTCACCATCTCCTTGTGCACTGGTCATTGTCATCACTGAAACATCTGCCTCCATGGGATCATTACAGGGATTCTCATCCTCATTTTGATCCAGTGCTATCAATGGCTGACCCTTTGAGGTGGGTCGCACCTGTCGAGGTCAAGGTCGGGGTTTTGCTGCAACCTTTGCCTTAATGTCCTCCAATGCTTGCCTGTCCTGGATACTGGCAATACGTTGGTTCCCAACTCGACGTACTTCTTCGGCGTTCTGACGCTCTTCCTCCAGGCACTGCCTGTCCGCCTCAATTTCAGCTTTAGTATGGCGCTTATGCTTTAGGTCAAGCAGTGGTTGAGCTACTTGCTCTGTAGTGTTCTCTTTTTGAGTCATGACCATTGTAGGCTTCGAGAGACAGCAGGACAGTGGAAGTGGTGAGCGGATGGAACTAGGGTTCCAGTCAGGATGGGCCGCAAAAAAATTTGTTGCGCGTGTATGTAAGTCTTTGTATTCACAATTTGTGCCATAACACCTACTCTAACAATAATATGAAATTTCCACACCTGAAGCTTGCTCAATGCCCTGTGTCTGTCGTTCATTCACCACTTCCAGAATTCCCTGCCTGCACCCTGGCTGCCAGCAGCTGCTGAAGAACAAATCGGCTCTCACTCATCACCAGCACTCTGCACATCAGCACTCCTTCTGTATCCCCAAGCCTGGTCAGCCCTGTGAGGTACACGATGGAACCACAAATAAGCAACAATGCTTTACTCGGGACTATCACCCGCTGCTAGATGGTACGACATTGTCATCGCTTCCTATCTTATTGCTGACGTCTGACTAATTAGGATGCATCTGTAATGAAGCTGAGGATTTTATCGATCTAGCTGCACCTCCACCTCCACCTCCTGTACGATCCAATGATGACTGGACACCTTATCACAACCAGCTGGAATTCGAGACTGTGCACTTTTTGTTCTCACAGGCAGAAATGTCAGGCCAAAAAATCGATACTTTACTCCATCTTTGGGGAGTTTCCTTAGCGGTTCATGGTGACGCGCCTCCCTTTGCTAACCATCAAGACCTATACAAGACCATTGACGCAACATCACTTGGCGACGTACTGTGGACTAGTCATTCAGTCAGTTACATTGGCGATAGAACCTACAATCCCGCTCCTTGGATGGACGCCTCATACGAATTCCACTTCTGAGACCCACACAAACTTGTCCAAAACATACTTAAGAACCCTGACTTCAAGAACAAGATTGATTATGCCCCATATCGCGAGTGGGAGGAATGTTCTGATGGAGCGTACAGCCACTGCTGGCATGATCTCATGTCAGCGGATTGGGCCTGGAATCAAGCAGTACGGACAGCCAGATTTATTGTATCTGCTTGCTAATTTGTATTCAGGATATCATTGCTCAAGACCCGGCGATGCATGGTTCAGCTTTTGTGCCAATAATATGTACTTGGCAGTGACAAAACGACAGTTTCTGTCAGGACTGGACAGAACAACTATCATCCCATCTACTTATCTGTCAGCAATGTCCACAACAATGTCCATCGTGCCCACCGCAATGCGCTTGTGCTTCTCGGGTTTCTTGCCATACCTAAGAGTAAGTCAGATAGCTTATCCACATAGTCCTAGTACCAAGGCTTTACATGATCGTCTATAGCAAGGAAAAAACATACCAATGATGCATGTTTCCGGACTTTCAAGAAACAGCTTTTCCATTTTTCCCTATCTAAGATCCTCAAAACACTCAAACCGGGTATGACGGTCCCAGAGGTTACAATGTGTGCGGATGGCCACTACAGAAAAGTTGTGTATGGACTAGGGCCATACATTGCTGACTATGAGGAACAAGTGATCCTGGCGGGTATCGTGTGGAACTGGTGTGGACAGTACGTAGTAACTTTCAACTTACAGCACTTTGTTTATCCATCCTCTTTTACTTTGACTGCAGATGTCTTGCGTTTCCTTGGGATCTTGATGGAGAACATGGGAATCGTACGCGAGAACTCCTCGAAGCATTGATCAAAGAGGTCGACACTGGTACGCTATGGGATGAATGGGGAATAGTTGTGGATGTAATCGTTCATCTCTTTGTCTATGTTCCACTAGCTTAACTTTACTGATGTGTCACTCAGCGTTTTACGAGCAATTTCCCCCACTTGGACATCCATGTGCTACTCACCCCAGATCTACTCCATCAACTCATCAAAGGAGTTTTCAAGGATCACCTCGTCAACTGGGTATGTAATTACCTCGAGGAAACTTACGGATCTACCCGGGCAAAGGAGATTCTTGATGACATCGATAGAAGGTAACAACATTCAACATTGCACGGTCTACGCAAAACAATTAATATTGGTGGACAATAGAATCGTTGTTGCCCCGCCATTTTCTGGCCTTTGCCATTTTGCAGACGGACGAGGCTTCAATCAATGGACCGGCGACGATTCGAAGGCACTTATGAAGGTCTACCTCAATGCCGTTGAAGGATACATCCCAGATAACATGATGCGCACATTCCGTGCATTTCTTGAGTTCTGCTACATCGCTCGGCATAATATCATCACTGAGGATATGCTCAAGGATCTTGGAGATACCCTGGAGCGCTTTCACGAATACCATGAAATATTTATCACAACAAATGTCCGGTCAAATTTTGCGCTCCCCTGACAACATGCAATGAAACATTATCCCGAACTTATCTGTCTTTTTGGTGCCCCTAATGGGCTTTGTTCGTCCATCACCGAGTTGAAACATATCAAGGCCGTCAAACGACCATATCAACGTTCAAACAAGTTCAATGCAGTGAAGCAAATGTTACTCACAAACCAGAGGATCAACAAACTGGCTGCCTCGCTAGTCAATTTTACTGCCCGTGGAATGCTCATCGAACCTTCCGTGATGTCTCATCTTTGGTATTTCGGTAAGCTAAATATTTACTCTTAATGGATCCTTATCTCAACGATGAATCTCCATGACAGAAAAACAACTCAACGCGGACAGCGATGAAGATGCACATGGCGGCCGCAGCACCGACTCAAACGATGTCAATCAGCAGGCTGGTCATGCCGAAGAAGAAGAAGAAGAATGTGATGAAGGAGAAGAGAGTGATGACAAGGGAGGTGCAGTGGAGGGAGAACAAGTGTTGTGTGATATTCAGCTGGCCAGGACGATCCGTGAGTGCATTTTCCCTACCAATAAGTCTATTCTGAAACATTGTGAAGAGCGTCATTGTGCTTGAACTGTTCCAGATCTGGCTGAAGAGCTTGACATTCCTGAACTCCCAACCCTCATTTGACGTTTCCTCTATGACCAGCTACACCCTGATGCTGATGTGCCCCTGCAGCAAATGCCAGTTTATGGGGGATGCTTGAATGTCTTCCACTCTGCCATGGCCACCTTCTTTGCACCAAGTGACCCAAGCGGAATTGGTGGTATGTATTGCGAACACATACTGTACGAGCAACTCCATCGTGGCGATGTGGAGCTGCTCGTTACGACACCATACTGGTTAACTCGGATTACAGCCCCAACAGCATTAATGGCATGGAAGTTGCCTGAGTCCTCTGCTTTTTTTCTATTCCATATTCAAACAATACCTTCCCCTGTGTGCTTGTCCACTGGTACAAGCAGATCGGCTCTCAGCCAGACAACGCTACTGGGCTTTGGATGGTATACCCCATGATCCGAGAGGATCGATCACGCGAATTATCAGTCATTCATCTCGACTCTGTTTTCCGCACTGTCCACTTACTACCCATGTTTGGCAACTCAGATCCCATTCATCCTGCAGTTCGTTATGATACCTCTCTTGACGCTTTTAAAGCATACTATGTGAACAAGTTTGCTGATCATCACTCCTTCGAAATTTTGTCTTGAGCTTTTGCTTTGTGAGTACCCTGATCGCCATCCCTTTACAGAACTAATCAGTATTGTAGTATGCACCGATTGTTACCCTCGTCTTCCTCTAGCCCTGAAAGGTTGGGTCATTGCCCCTGCAGCAACAGCTCAAGGTCACCACTGACCTCACCAACCTATTGCCTGTCTCAATCATGTCTCCACCATCCAGCTCACAGACATCTACCTTGCTCCTTCCCTTTTCTTGTCCTCCTGCAGTGATGACTTCCCTGCCGGCTCGTTTCCCTCCTTCACACTCTTCTTCTTTTACAGTCCCATCGTCGTCGCGATTGCCAACGACCCATGAAGCCAGCTTGTCAGTGATCTCAGACGATGTCATCGTCACCTGCCTCCGTGAGCACTTCATGTCCAACACAATATATACCAACATCGGTTCCTCTGCCCTGGTCGCCGTCAACCCTCACAAGTACATCGCTTCAAACGTGGACTCACTTCTTCAAAAATATGCCACATACTATTGGGATACAACTGAGAACAAGACCCCCCTTCCACCCCACATCTTTCAGCTCACTAATAATGCTTACTACCACATGAGGTGCACCATCCAGGACCAGTCCCTCATCATGAGGTACGCTTTCGTTTCTTACTTTGGATGTAAGTTATGAATGCTTATTTCGTCTGTAGTGATGAAGCTGGCAGTGGAAAGTCAGAAACTCGGTGCCTCGCTATAAAGACACTCTTGGAGTTGTCAGTTTCCAATCCAGGAAAGAAGGGCTCCAAGCTCGCCACCCAGGTGCCCGCAGCAGAGTTTGTCATTGAATCATTTGGGAATGCTCGCACACTGTTTAATCCAAATGCATCTTGCTTTGGAAAGTATACAGAGCTCCAGTTCACCAACAAAGTTTGTGTGGGATAAAGTCCCTTGACTACTATCTCGAGCGCAACCAAGTCACAGCTGTGCCGTCGGGAGAGCGGAACTTTCATATTTTCTACTATCTGATGGCCGGTGCATCTGCGGAAGAGCGTCACCATCTTCACCTCGCCAACAAGACCCAGTACCGATATCTTGGCCACCATGCCGGTGCCAGCACTTGCGCCAATGGTGTCCGTGACAACGATGCCAATCGCTTTGAACAGCTCAAGATGGCTCTCAAGTCCGTTGGGTTGTCCAAGCGACATGTCGCTCAAACATGCCAGCTCGTTGTAGCCATTCTCCATCTAGGTAACATCGAATTCACCATCAACCATGGTCATGACATGGACACGGCTGTCGTCCAGGGCGTGGATGTTCTTGGCATCGTTACCAAGTTCCTCAGCGTACAGCCTTCCGCACTCGAGACCACGCTTGCTTACAAGACGAAGCTTGTCAACAGAGAACTTTGTACCGTTTTTCTCGACACTGATTGTGCCTCTGACAACCGTGACGACCTCGCCAAGACACTCTACTCTCTTCTTTTTGCCTGGTTGAATGAACACATCAACCGATGTCTCTGCCGTGATGACTTTGACACCTTCATCGGTCTCTTTGATCTCCCCGGTCCCCAAAACATGACCAGCCGCCCCAACTCCCTTGATCAATTCTGCATCAACTTTGCCAATGAGCGTTTGCAGAACTTCATCTGGAAATGTATTTTTGAGTCGCACATTGATGAGTATCGGACAGAGGGTATCTCTCGCTTTGTCCCTTTGGTGCCCTACTTTGACAACGCTGAGGTGTTCGCCTCCTTCAAAACAAGCCTGGAGGCCTCATCCTGGATGACCAGGCTCGTCAATCGCACAAGAAGACCGACCTCACGATGGTGGAGGCATTCGGCAAGTGCTGGGGTAATCATTTGTCTTTCAAAGTTGGGCCGGTCAATCGATCAGGATCCCTGCGTTCACCGTCAACCACTTCAATGGTCCCATGTCTTATTCCTCCAAGGGCTTCCTTGAGTGTAACCTCGATTCCCTAAACCCCGACTTTGTCTCACTTCTCTGCGGTTCTCTCGCTGGTGCATCGGACGGTGCAGAAGGTGCTGAATCTGCCAATCCCTTTGTCAAGGGGTTGTTCCATTGCCACCCAAGCACGTCCCAAGAACGAGGACAATCATCTCTGCTCAGCAGCCCATCAAGCCAATGCATACCCCGTCGACACGTCATAAGGGCACAGTCAAGTGGATGGCAACGCTCCGCGAGGACAGTGCTGTTGAAGAACAAGAATGGGAGGACAATGACGCGCCAAATTCCTCCTCTGGTCTGATGCCATGTGTAGCTGGCGAATTCAGAGCTGCTCTGGGTACCTTGTTTGAGACGTTATCAGAAACGCAGTCCTGGTTTGTCTTCTGCACGAATCCCAACAACTCACAATTACCAAATCAGTTGGAGGGACAGAGCATAAAGGGCCAGATCCGGAGCCTGGGCTTGACCGAGGTATCAAAGAGGAATGTAAACATCTTTGAGGTGGGGTTGACTCTGGACAAGTTTTGCACACGGTATGGGGAACCAATGGCGAAGATGGGGGTGATGGACGGCTCTGCGAAGGAGAAGGTTGAGCAGACCGGAAACATCTTGGGTCTGCAGGAAACCGATATAGTTCTCGGTCAATACAAGGTAAGTTTCCAGTGCCAGTTTATCATGCCATTCAAGGATTCTGATTGTCTTACTCTTAACCTAGGTCTTCTTGTCTCAAGCTGCATTCCACTCTCTCGAAGACCGTCTCCGTTCTCTTGATGTGGAGGAGCAGAACGAAACTGCCTCTGCATCGCGGAGGCAGAAGCTGGCCTTGATGTTTGCTCAATAGGCGACCCGTATGCTCCATACACATCCCCAGGACTTCCCCCAGACGACTACACGGATCCCTACAACCAAGTATCTTCCCAAGCACACATCCCGCTCGTGGCCAACCCCTCTCCATTCCAATGTGGAAATCTCTACAAAGATGATTACAAGGACCGTAAATCTTTCCGTTCTGCGATTTCGACAACCGGAGTCGACTGGCGTCCAACCAGGAAGAGACCAACTCCAACTATGGTTCCAAGTCATACATGCCTTCCAGGAACATGTTCCAGAACACTGATAAGGAAGGATTGATTGCTAAAGCTCTTGCAGGTGAAATCATGGAGAACAAAACAACTGGAGTTGTCGAGGAGACGTTGGCTCGTCGATGCTGGGTCTTGCTATGCTGGCTCCTAACCTGGTGGATACCATCCATTTTCCTCAAATGGTTCGGCCGGATGAAACATGAGGACATCCGTCAAGCTTGAAGGGAGAAGTTCGCACTCAACGTCATCATTTGGTTCATCTGTGCTTGTGCGGTTTTCGTCATTGCCATTCTTGGGGTTGTCATCTGTCCCACAGAACACGTCTTCAGCACCTTGGAGCTTGCATCGCATTCCTTTTCAAACTCGGTGAATAATGTCTACACCGCAATCTGTGGTGAGGTGTTTGACCTCACACAAGTTGCAGCGTCATCAGGAGATCCGGCGGTGCTCAAACCTGTGTGGCTCGCAATGTGTTCACCTGCGACCACAGGAAAGTGCTTCTTGTGGTACCGTTTTGCGGGGCAAGGTCACTTGCACATCATTTTTCCGTTTATACTAAGTTGGATTGTCATAGTAGTATTATCTTTGTCTTATCTTTGTCTTAATCAATTTACATGTAGTGACTATTCACATGACTTAAGATGACTTAGATGACAGTGACGAAAATCCATTAAGACTAAATTAAGAAAGGGTGTAAGTCAGCCACCCTACTTACTTGTCTTAGATGAACTTAACTGTTTAAGAGTATTTAAGTCATCATTAAACAAATTGAGGTTTTCCTGATGCATGTGCTTGTTAGCTGAACCCTTTGCCCTACCACATTCCTTACCCCTTTTTCCTCAAGTATATAAAGACCTCGATTGTATTGTACTCAGGCAGTCATTCAATTATAAGGATTTGACTCTGTGATTGACTAGTGACTCTTCTACATGTGTCATTAAGCTAGTTCCAACTTGTTAATGCCACTTATCTCAGAAAATTTACAATGCTGTGCCCCCCCCGGGTATGGCAATGCCGCCAGCCCAGGGTCATGTGACTTGGGGTTCTTCCCGTCTCGAGTGAGATCCAACACCGCCATGGCATGCGCCGTTGCTGCTCAAGGCAGAGAAGGTGAGAGAAGGAGGATGACGACAATGGCAACGCAACTCAGATGCACGGCGCGGCAAACAAGCATGAGATTCAGAATTTGGAGGACAGTATCAAGCAGTTAAAGTACACTATGTGACATGCACTCCCCCCCACCAGGATTGATGGGGGAAATCATTAGCAGAATGTTCAGGAGTGACACACCAGTAGCCCAGGAAGAGGTGAAGATGGTACTATGGTAGCAGGGAGTTGGGGACATGATATGGATATGCAACGCCGTGCGTGCCCCCGACAGCACGAAGACCTTGGAGGGACCTGAACTGAGATGGATGGAAATGAGACCTTGTTGAAGGAAGAAACCCCAGCCTGTGCATGCAACTCGAATGCTGGCAGCCCTGACCTAGCAATGGCAGGAAGTCTATGCCCGCACCTCGCACTCTCCCCAAGCTTGGTGTGCGATGTTGATCATGTTGAAGAGAGCAGTGTGACCTTTTGCAGCTTCGGGGTATGTGGCGAGGAAACGAGCTATTGATCAAGCACCATGTAGTAGCTCTCAACGCTACTTATAATACTTACTAGTAGTAGTGTAGTTTACCTTATATGGAAATAGTCACATGCCACATGTAGTATATAAGTTAGAACTCAATTGTCTGAGTTTGAATAACATCTTCTTACCACAACCATCGCTTGCAGCAACACCTGCTAACCCCTTGGTGAGTGTCAGGTATTCCTCTACCATACACCTGTTGCTTCAACAGGTTATGAGCCCCGTCAGTGCACTGTAGTGTGCGTTGAAAGACTGCACCTACATGTT
>JBBPJO010000384.1:0-13694 GCA_038088815.1 Boletus nobilissimus | reverse complement strand
GGTGGTCCTGGATATTCGTACGATTCTCTTCTGAATCGACGAGTTCCCTTGATGCGACATTCCCTTGCAGATACTGGAGGGTCTCGCGACTGTAGTAGTGGCGCTGATCGCTGCGTTTGGTGAGCTCAACAATAGTCGAAATGTGTTCAGCGAACGTATTCTGATCTACGCTAGTCATGGTTGACTATCCGTCCACTGTCAAGTTCCTCACAGAGGAAGAGTGTTCCTTCATCACCCAAAAACGAGGTGAGTGTTTATTAGGTATGATGTCCCCCACTTTTCGCCTCACACGTGTATCCCTATGCAGTAGAATACACGTCGCAAGACGAAGAAGAACATGTCCGCGAGCAGATCTGGGCAGCGTTCACCGATTGGCAGGTGTGGGCATTATCGATTATCGAGCTGTCCGTTATCGTGCCTGGTAAGCATCTCGGCTATTTAGGTCACTCGTACTGATCTGTCCCGATTTTAGTGTATGGTATCACGTTCTTTTTGCCGTGAGTGTAGACTCGGGTGATGATGACCACTACTGACCAAGTCGCAGGACCATTATCCACAAGTAGCATCATTCCCTCCTGTTCCGACGTGCGTGACTGACTGTCCCACAGTTTCGGGTACAATACCTCTGTCAGTCAATTGCTCACAGTCCCGCCGTATATGCTTGCCAGTGAGTGTGCGGTTTTGTAAAAATTGAACCTCTTGCTCAGCGCCCCGGTACAGCTGTCGTCTTGTTGACGTTTGCACACTTTTCCGATAAACTCCAAAAACGCTCTCCGTTCGTGTTCGCTTCTCAGTTGATCGCACTGACGGGGTATGTCATCAACATGTCGAACGCCCCATCGAGCGTCAAGTATTTTGGAACGTTTCTGTGCGTCATCGGGAGCTACTCTGCCTTTCCTGGATCGATCAGTTGGTACGTGACCTTGGCATAACTAATGTGCCGAGAAATGCTGAGGAAGAAACGACAGGTTAGCAAACAATCTCGGAGGTCGATATAAGCGTGCAGTTGGCCTGGCGATACAGATCGGTGTGGGCAACATGGGAGGGGCGATCGCGAGTAACATCTATCGCACTCGGGATGAACCGCGTTACCTGCTTGGACGTAGGTCGTTTTGAGTGCACGCGCGGATGAGCTCATTGATGTTTCGCTCTCAGATGGTTTGGAAATCATGTTCCTCGGCATAGGTATCGTGACGTTACCTTTCACGGTCCTTGTGTACCAGCGGATCAACGCAAAGAGAGATCTCGCCAAATCGCTGGAACACGATTCGGAGGAACAGGATGGGCAAAAGGGAGGAGAGAGAGCGTTCATGGGCGATCGAAGGGCAAGTTTCAGATACACGATTTGAGGATACCCATGTGTTGGTCACATTGCGGTGTCGGTCGGGGTGTGCAACGCTGGTCTCTCTCGAGGAATGCTTACTACCACTCGGCGTCGTTGATCCAATCCCCTGGCATCGAACGATGTCTTACCCTGGAATCCAGATAGAAGCAGAGCTCTGAGTCACCCCATTGTAGACCCGTTCGTCAACGGACCGTTGCCATGATGCAAGGCACTGTGTTCGTATATTCGAAACACTTCTTCCAGCTCCGTCACAAAGTTGACAAAGGTGGCGTTGAGAACAGCATGTCTCCACGCACGGACTGTGTGAGTTCATTCGCGCTTGAGGCCAGATATTCTGAGGCTGTCGTTCTTGAGACGCAATTCAGCCACAGGTCTATCCTTCAAGCTTTCAAATTGGAAGCACAGGTTATCGATTCGTCATTCAACATTCTGCAAAACACTGCGTAATCGTACAACTGTCTACATACATTTGGACGTTTGGACGTTCGATAGCAACACGCAGGTAGGCTCAACGAGCTATGCCTGAGTTATTGAGAACACACCAGTGGCAGCGTCGTGCCTAAGGTCCCAAGTGGTATTACCTTCCATAGCGGAGAGGTGCTGCTCAAAGATGACCGGGGAGTTGACCTCACCCCGGACGATCTCGCCTTCTCTATACTGACTTATAATGTAGGCGTGTAAAACGGGTTGGAAGTTCGACTGGATGCTGCTCGAGGCCCTATAGGTTTGTAAATTAATATACTATTAGTAAAATCTCGTTCGGAAGAAAACGAAATGACGTACCCAACTCCACCCCAATAATACACTGGTACAGGCATACGAGAGCCCCCCTGGAGGAAGCCTACCATATACTCAGCACAACGACCTGGTGATCAAATTGGAAACTGACCAAGAGCAAAGTCCTGACGATTAGGTGTGCCGTTTGTTACCGTCACAGCATTGGGAGTTCCTGTTTCGGGTGTCTAGACACATGACATGATTCAAATAAGTCGGGTATAGGAACACTTGGACGCATACGGTGAACGAATAATGGCCCGAACCGTCCTGCTGACACGTAGTCTTTTGATTGTACTGCTCAGTGTTATGATTGGCGTCAAGCAATCCATTGATTTTATGACCGTGACTTTCTCACACTGATAGGCGTGTAAGCCCGGGGAATTGCAATGGAGCCCATCTCTGTCATAGGTTTGAGCCAGGCAAGCCTAGGAAAGTGGCATGGCGTTTGTCAGTTCACTCGATGTGTCAGCAGCTCTCCACGCACTGGCTCGAAAAAGTGGCAGTGAACTGAAATGGGCCTTGAGCGGCTCATGAGCACGGTATGTAGTGTATCTTATATGAGAGACTTACCGTTGGCTGCAAACCTGACTACCCTGACGAAAGAAATAGTCAAGCAGAGCTACAAGACAGAAAGGACATAATGCTCACTTCCACACTACAGGGAACATGTCGTTATACATGCCGTAAATGGGGTTGTCGAAAGTGAGCATGAGGGTAGCATCCGTTCCGAGGTCCTGGCTGTTTGCACATGAGTGATCAAGGAAATACACTGGTCCCTGCCAGGAGTGAAGTAGCGAGTACGCACGTCCTGAAAGTCAAAGTCCTCGTGTAGTTGGACATCTTGGAAACTGAGCGCTGATCGTGAGTGTGAGACGACTAGAAGGTCTGGATTACTTCCCGCTGTGGAGCATTGGCAGTCAGCTGCCAACTGCTCTTATAGGGCCATTTCAGGGACACGAACAGTCAAGGAGTTAGTGCGTTCCAGTGGCTTTCAGCGAGGCAAGAGCGGAGCCTCGTGACACAACTTGGGCACTCGATCTACGAACGTTCCTGTGGCAGTATGATCACGGGTACCCGTTTTTGCGATTGGTCAGTTAAAGGAGCACGTACGTTATTCGATCAACATTCTGTTGCTCGTTCATCATGGGCAAGCGATTTGGGGACGGGCTTGGATTATCATTTTAATCTAAGTTCAATCTCCCCGATATAATGCTGATACGAACAGAAGGCCCTCCGCTTTGATTATAAGTTCCGTGGTCGAGTGACACTACCAACGCACTTTTTCCGTATGGAAAGAGGCTCAAGAACCAAATTATATCATCCCGGTACAGGTGCAATTTCTTGGTCAAACTTACTTTTCTGATCCCAATGTGGGTGAAGATAACACATACTTGACTAGAAGTTGGAAATGCCGCGACTCGCAGGAAACCATTCGGCTATAGATATCACCACATCAGTGTCGATTATGTTACAGTAATCTGACCACCGTGAGCAAGCGGAGTTGGGAATGTCGCAATCTCGCCTCGTGCACTCGCTGACGAGCTTATGGATGACAAGGTGGTTTTAGACCGCTCGGAGGATTGTTCTGGTTATAGCGGCTTGCAATAATGCCGTTTTGACAGGGTAGCCATTCATGGATGTAGATGACTGCCAACCGCCGCTTTGCACTCAAGGCCAGAGTACAGAAATTAGAACGTGGCTTGCTAGTACAGTCCTTGACGCGGAATGAGTGAACAAACAACTAGGAAACATTATCCAAGACAGGCACTCACTAGCATATGTACAGAAGGCTCCGGGGCCGTGACAACCGCTTGGACCGTATCTCCGTAATGTTGGAGGTGGTCGCCTCAGAAAAAGCGAAAGGATGAAAGGCACAAGGAGAATCATGAGTTAGACGCAAGGTTGTGCAACCGCTCAATTACCATACCCTTAAGGGCCCACGAGGTGTTTTTTTTCCCAAATAAAATCACGGTTTACCTTGGGCGAATGATCATGTTCTTCGTTGATGCTTCTCCACGCTCGTGATATTGTAACGTACGAGATGTCAAAGGGGGCCTGGTCCTCCTCGGATGAGGCTCTGCGAGTGCTTGGAAGAGTAAAATTCGAGTCCCATCGGATTCACCAGAAGGCGCGAGGGTACACACAATTCCGACGCGAATTGTGCAGACTGTAAACTGTGGGAAAGTACATAGATGCCAGTGATGCTCACACGTACCACAAGGTCTTTGGCGGCATTGACTCTGGAAAACTGCAATTTGGTTCGCTCTACCGCTGGTACATAATCCCTCGAAGTGCCCCGTCTCAGCTCCGCCATCCGCTCAGGCTGCTGCCCTATCACGCGTCACCAACCGACAGAGCGTCTGGTACAGAGTACCTCTTGGGTCCCTCTCGAGTCCACGTTCGACGTTGATGTTTGAAATGGTTCACCCTCGAGAAGGACTCCACCCAAAAGCGGTGGTAACGATGATATGCTGAGTTCAACAACCCGTATATACTTGCCAGTAAGTGAGTAGTCCTGTAAAAACTGAACCTCTTGCTCAGCGCCCTGGTACAGCTGTTGTCTTGTTGACATTTTGCACACTTTTCCGATAAGCTTCAAAACCGTTCTCCATTCTGCACTGGATCGCACTGACGGGGTATGTCATCAACATGTCAAATACCCCATCGAGCGTCAGGTACTTTGGAACGTTTCTGTGCGCCATCGGGAGCTACTTTACCTTTCCTGGATCGATCAGCTGGTGCGTGACCTTGGCATACTCAACGGGCCGAGAGATGCTGAGGAAGAGACGACTTGTCTGCGAACAATCTCGGGGGTCGATATAAGCGTGCAGTTGGTCTGGCGATATAGATCGGTGTGGGCAACATGGGAGAGGCGATCGCAAGTAATATCTATCGTACTCGGGACGAACCGCCCTTACCTGCCTTGACGTAGGTCGTTTTGGCTGTGTTCTTCGACCATGTGCGGACGAGTTCACAGACGTTTCAACCTACCATGTTCCTCAGCGTAGGCATCGTGACGCTGCTTTTCATGGTCCTTGCTTGCGTGCCAGCGGATCAGCGCAAAGAGAGATCTCGCCAAATCGCTGGAACACGATTCGGAAGAACAGCATGGGCAACAAGGAGGAGAGAGAACATTCATGGGGGATTGAAGGGCAAGTTTCAGGTACACGATTTGAGGATACCTATGCGTTGGTCACTTTGCAATGTCGATCAGAGTATTCAATCCTGGTCTCTCGAAGAATGCTTATTACCACTCGGCGTTGTTGATCCAATCCCTGGCATCGAACGATGTCTTGGCCAGGAATACAGATAAAGATAAAGCTCCGAGTCGCCCCATTGTAGACTCGTTCGTCGATGGACCGTCACCCGCGATTCAAGGCACTATGATATATGTTCATATATTCGAAACACTGGCTCAGGTCCGAGCGACACCGTGACTCCCCCAGATCTGTCGTAAAGTTAACAAAGCTAATGTTGAGAGCAGTATGTTTCCGTGCACGGACTGTGCGGGTTCGTTCGCGCATGGCCGTTACTGTAAGCTGTTCTTAACATTTGTTGGGTGGTCTTTAACCGCTTGCATTATTTGAGCCGTTTGCCACCGTCACAGACTCGGCAGTTCCTGTTTCGGGACTCTAGACACATGTTTCAAATATGTCGGGGATAGGATCACTTGGACGCATACGGTGAACGATAACTGGCCCGAACCGTCCCGCTGAAATGTGGTCTTTTGATTGTACTGCTCAGCGTTATGATTAGCGTCAAGCAATCCACTGATTTTGTGACCGTGACTTCTCACATCAATAGGCGTGTAAGCAGAGGCGCTCACAATGGAGTCCATGGTTGTCGCAGGTTTAAGCCAGGCAAGCCTAGAGAAGTGGTATGGCGTTTGTCAAATCACTCGATGTGCCACCGGCTCTCCACGCACTGGCTCGAAAAAGTGGCAGTGAAGTGAAATGGGCCTTGAGGGGCTCGTGAGCACCGGCACGGTATTTTACATGAGAGAGACCTACCTCTGGCTCCAAACTCGGCTACCCTGACGAAGGAAACATCAACCAGAGCTACAAGAACGGAAAGCACATGATGCTCACTTCCACACTACAGGGAATTTGTCTCTATAGTCGGATGGTTTGTCGAAAATGAGGATGAGGGTAGCATCCCTTCCGAGTTCATGATTGTTTGCGCACGAAAAAGTATGGGCGATATACACTGGTCACTGGGAGCGAGTACGCATCTCCTGAAACTCAGAGTCTTCGTGTAGACCATATTGAAAAGCAAGCGCTGATTGTGAGACAACTAGTGGAGAGGATTTTCTCACTGTGGAGCACTGGCAGTCAGCTGGCTCCTCTTATAGGGCGGGCATGGTGGCAGTTGCCGTTTCAGGGACACAAGCTGGCACGTCAAGGAGTGAACTAGTGCGTTCCACCATGAGTGAAGCCACACAACACCCCGAGTTATCACAGTATGATCACGGACTTGGGGTTTTTGCGATTGGTCAGTTGAAGGAGTTTGAGCTTCCTGAATTCAGGCGTTTATGGCAAGCGATTTGGTGACGGTTGGATCATCAATCTAATCTAAGTTTTAATTTCTTGATCAATTTCCCGACGTGATGCGAATACGAACAGATATCCCATCATGCATGGAAGCGAAGACTCCGACTGTCAAGCTGTCTCGCAGCCTTGGACGTAATGTCTTCGATGACACTTTCGCATAGTTCCTGTAGGGCACAGAAGATTAGGTGGCCCAACATCAAACGAGGTGTGGTAGACCTGGGCTGACGACAAGGGGCTGCTGGATACTGTTTGGCAGTGGCCGACACCCAACTTCAATTTGATAAGTCACATTTCTAGTGCCCGAACCGAACAACAAGGGGGAGTCGCAATTACCCCCCAAATCTCCTTTCAGTCGATAAGCCCGACTTAAGTGCTGTTTTGCTGATATAGCTCCTTCTGGTAGTATCACGCCCGTAGACCGTCACCAAGTCGTAGTAAAGTTGACAGTGGCAACACTGGCAGTGGGTTTTGACCTGTGGCATTGCCAAGAGCGACAACTCGGATGGCCTTCAATGTATTCAGGTTGTTGTTCATGACTACTGCGGCTACTGGAGGTCCACAACGAGGCCTAACAGTGAGATGAATCCCGCTATTGCTTCCCTGACGGGATCGGACGGTAGCATTGACGATGGCTGCGGGAACAGTTGTGTCGGACATCATCTCTTGTCAGTACACAATGTATCCGGTGCATCCAATTTACCAGAGTTGGCCTCGATGGGACTGCATGACGTGGTGAGCGTATCTGCTCACTCGATTATGACTGACTTCTCTAGTAGGTCTCGTCTTGAGACGTCCACGTCGACGTGGTGGGTCGGCATAATCGGCGGGCATCCTGCCAGTGGGGTATGTAGGAGGTGGTTTGGATGGCGCTGGTATGTCCATCGCCTCACGTTTGTACCGCTGGCGCTGGCTCGGCTTGTCTTTACTGGCTGGCGATCCCGTTTCGAGTCGCCTCGGCTCGCAGCGTGCACTGCTCGTTGTGTCGTCGTCCATCCGGCCACTCATCCCATCATATCCGGCGTTGTCAACAATGTCTCCGCCGCTCTAATCATCCTCGACATCCCCCAGCCTGACTTGCTGCCCCCCCAGCCTTCTATAGCGTTGATTTCGACGTCGTGCTTGTTCATGTCGCTCCTGGGGCGTAATTGTAGAAACCCAATTAGCCTTCCTTCGTCCTACTGAATTCAAAAATATCCTTTTGTGCTATTCGTACAGTTATACATTTGGAGGTTCGAACGTTCAATGGTAACACTCTGACTCAGCGGGCTACGGCTGATATATCACGAGCTCGTCGACAACATTGAGTGTAAGGAGCCAATTGGTGTTATCAGGCAGATCGGCGAGGTTCTGCGAAAAGATGGCCTGACCCAGGCGCCCCACGATCAACTCCCTGACGATCTGATTCTGTCTAAAGATCGGGTGACCCTCAAAGTAGACGTAGGCTCGTAGAACGGGTCGGAAATTCGTTTGAATGATCTGCGCGGCCCTATAGGTTTGTAGATTAGTACATCGAATTTCCGTTCGGAAGAAAACGAAATGACGTACCCGAGGGTCCAATGATACACTGGTACAGGCGTAGGCTGTCCCTGGTCTACGGAGACGAAGCCTACCATATACTCAGCACACCGACTTGGGGATCAGATTGGAAACTGACCGAGAGCAACGTTCTGAGCACCATCTGTTTCGTTTACTAACGTCATAGTGTCTGTTTCGGACGGCTAGAAACATCATTCAATTGTGTATGTCGGGCATAGGAACACTTGGACGCATACGATGAACGGTAACCCGCCCCGCCGCAGCGTGGTCCGTCGATCGTACTGCTCATGTGTTATGATTAGCGTCAAGCCTAATCCACTGATTTGTGACCGTGACTTCTCACAGTAACTGGCGTGGCATTCGAGAGCCCACCGACGTCATTAATAGTATCGCCCACCCCGTGTGTAAACCAGGCAAGCCTAGTGGCGTTGGTCAGTCCACTTGGTGTATCATCGGCTCTCCACGCACTGGTTCGAAAAGGTGACAGTGAGAGGCTCAGGTTCTTGAGGGGCTCGTGAGCACGGTATGTATTGGATTTGACACGAGAGACCTACCGTCGGCTCCCGGGCCAAACTTTCGTACCCTGATGAAAGAAATAGTCACTCAGAGGCTACAGGACAGAAGGCAGATGATGCTCACTTCCATACTACAGGGAATTTGTTGTACAAAAACCCGCCTTGCCTGTTTGCTAACAGTCCATCGTCGAAAATGAAGAAGAGGTGAAACGTCTCTGTGAGGCCCTCGCTGTTTACACATGAAAAAGCATGGGTGATCAAGGTAATGTGACTGGGAGTGAAGCAGCGAGTGCGTGACGCACCTCGTGAAAGTCAAAGTCTTGTTCTGCATATTGAAAACTGAGCACTGATTGTGAGTGTGAGACGACTAGTAGAGGGGCAGTCAGCTGGCTCCTCTTATAGGCCCCTTCTGCTAAAACCGGCCTCGGCACAAATACCCGTCAGAGATTGAGTTCTTGATAACGTCTGATCGCAGTGGAGCGGTTTTTAGTCGGACAGCAATTTTTACAAAGCTCTGAACGGATCAAGCACCTTGCGCAGTTCATAGTGGTGTGATACTTACGTTCGTGTTCCTCTACAGTAAGGACCGGAACCATTGAAGTGTTTGGTAATGTATGGTTGTACAACGGCTATGTACAAGTACCGCACGCGACCTTTCGCTCGACGAAATTTGATCTGCAGCAGATATCAATCATTGAAAAGAGATTCAAGGGTAATTATGACTTTTTACTTGTTTTCTATTCGGTTCCTGCCCGAGAAATCTGTTAAATTAAAGTCGTCCTGAAACAACGTTGTCCTACCACCGGCCATTTCAGTCCGTACTTTCACGCACAGTCCAGGAGTTCCTAGCTATCTGCTAAATCATAAATTGTATCTATCAGTTCTGTTTTACTTGTCTTCAGCTTGCATCCATCCCCCCTGTTTGATGCTGGGGCAGGAAATTAATGCTCAGGCACAGGGCCAGGAGCCTTGATTCCACGCTTGTGATCAAAGGCGATCCGGGAAATGCCATGATTTTGCTGAACTGGTGGTAGAAATGATAGGGTTTTTGCGATTGGTCAATTGAAGGAGCTTGAGCTTGAGCTTCTTGGAAACCCCCCTATGGGTGATTCTATTACGTCTAAGAATATGTAAGATATCCCAATAATGGGAGTTGGAGGGATTATGTCTAAGAACACTGGAACGCACTCATTCCTCGACACTGTTCGTCGTTGGGGGCGTGTTGAACGAGCTTCGACCAGACTCCACCAGATCGCGATAATGACACATAGACCGCGATATGCCAGTCTGGAATTCTTATACCGTGGACTCCCATCGCGATTCGCCATCTGGTTAGATCAATGAGCTTTCTGTGTTCCGCTTTGGTGCCATAGGGGTCCGTTGACTCTACTACCGACGCCTTTGTTCCATACTTATGGAAGAAGTTTGCAGCTTGATTATTACGAGAACTAAACTCTAATACCCCAGTCTAGGCACAAGTTTCTCACCGTTCGGATCCTAATATGTATGTATGAAGAAAATACCAAGACCACCTGGAAACTCGCTCCGCTTGACCAGTCACTCGGGGTGCTTCCTCACATCAGGGCCGATTGCACGTCATCGGGGCTTCGAGTGAATGCTGAGATGGCTTTAGAATGGATAAAGCTATCGCGGTTTTTTCAGTGTATTTGTGTAGTCCAGAGCGGGCCTAGGTGAGCTCGTCCCTCGACCTTTTTTGTACCACCTGCCAATGGAATTGGATGTATACTCTATGGGAACACCCTGTGTTGACAGCCCAACTTTCAGATCATTTCGACAGACATGTACTAACATTGTCATTCCTGGATGAGTGCATGGACGAGGCGTCCCTGAGTTCCCGACGGCCACTAACACGCCACTACCAACAGCGCCTATTGCGTGGAATCTTCCCGTAGCCTGCAAATACGTACGTACCAGATACCGATACCACTTACCAGCATCCGACTGACCATCACTGTGGACGGCTGCTGTCAGCTTAGCACACAAGTGCTGTACACGAATGACGAGAGCAGGTTATGCGATAACGATGTATGACCACTGCAATGGACTATCCTTGTTCCGTCTTGTTTGGTAAGAAAGCAGGCGCAGATACCTTGCACTGAGTAAAGTCAACATTACTACTTATTTTTGGGCAGATAGCTCTCCGAGGGATGATGATCTTGACAAAAAGAAAGTATCACATTCGACGACGGCATAAACCCCCCTAGTTCGAATTGAGCCTTTAATTTGCTACTCGAGATGGCGCCCGAGTCGGACAGCTCGACGGCGCTGGGCCGTTCACAACGATCTCAACGACGGTAACCCGGGCTCTGCCTCGGGTGTGCCCGAGGCGCTGTGTCTAGATTACGAAAACGGCTACAACTGTATAGGCATGCATATGGTCAGCACGAATGTGAGTATCACACCATTATGAACTGCGTACTTGATCCGTTTATAGTAGAACCTTGTAAAAACCGCTCCAGTATCATCCGCTATCAAGAACTGAACCTGCCAGTGCCAGGTATTTGTCGTTGGGATACGTGTTGAATGAACGAAGCATCGCCCCTTTTCCCATTTAAGCCCAGTATCTGTATGATAGAGCTTCGACCATATCGCGATAATGACACATAGACCGCAGTATGGTCCAACATCTCGCCCTCCTATCCGGTTAAACGGAACATTTCTGGGGTTCTTATACCGTGGACTTCCATCGCATCTGGTCAGATTAACGGGCTTCCTGTGTTCCGCTTTGGTGCCATAGGGGTTCGTTGACTCTACCAACGCCCTTATTCGTCTGTATGGAAACAAGTTCGAGGGTTAAACTCTATTATCTAGGCGCAGTATCTTACTGTTCGGATCCAGATATGGATGAAAAAAATGCCACGACCAGGATCATCCTGCCACCCCCGATCCATAGACCCTGGAAACTCACTCTACTTGACTCGTCACTCGAGGGTGCTTCCTCACATCAGGGCCGATTACACGTCATCGTGTCCACGGACCACCGAGAACAAGCCAAGTTGGGAACATCGCCTGTGCACTCGCTGATGGGCTTCGAGTAAATGCTGAGATGGTTTTAGAACGGATAAAGCCATCGCCGCAGCTTGATATCCCATTATCCCCGGATCAGAATTGGGGTTGCTGGCTGATGGCCTTTTAGTGTATTTGTATTGTCCGGAGCGGTGAGATTGCCCCTTTGACGATGGAATTGGATGCATACCCATTCGACGGGAACACCCTGTGCTGACGGCTCAACTTCCAGATCAAACCCCGATCATTTCGACGGACATTTTCCTGGATGAGAGCATGAACGATGATGAACTATATGAATTGCACATCCCTTGAGGTGTCCAGCATACTGCTTGGGCGAGCGCTGAGTTCCCGACGGCCACTACCACGCCACAACCAACAGCACCATACAGGCCAACTCGTGGAATCTTCCCGTAGCAAATACATACGTACCCAACAGATACCGATGAGCTGCCATAGCATGCACCAACATCCGACTGACCATCACTGTAGACGGTTGCTGTCAGCTTGGCACACAAGTGCTGTACACGGATGATGATATGTGATAACATGGGAATACGTCCACTGCTATGAATGATATAGTCACTTGTTACGTCCCGTTGGGTAAGAAAGCAGGTGCAAGTACCTTGGGCTGTTTCGGGCAGATGGCTCTCTAAGCGGTAATGATCCCGAAAAAGATCGCATTCGACGGCGGCATAAACCTCTCTATGCGTTCGAGTTCAGCCCGTCTGCAGTGACAAACCCAGTGAGGGTAAGCGGGACGAGAACGCGGTCGACGTATGTTCAAGGTCGTCTTCGACGTGGATGGTGTGCACGTAGGGTATGAGTTATTTCTACGAGCCTTCGACGACGAAGGTGGGGGTAGGGTCGATCGTGTCATCTTTGCAGTAAATGAGGGCGGTGACGACACGGATGGGGTGAGAAAACCTGGAGGGGATAAAGGTTTTCGATGAGCATAATCACCGTCTGATGGAAGGCTCGGTGGGCGTGGAAGGATTTTGCGGCAAAGCCCGAGACCTTCGATGTCGGCCCAAAATAATCGAGGAGGATGATATTGGTGACCGACCTCGGGAGTTACATAGCAACTTGGTAACCACTTTGACCCCCCCAGGCACGTCACGACCTGCCAGCCTGTAGCATCATCTTTACCGCCTGGATGGCATAGACAACGACAACCCATGTCGTGCAGGAAGCTCAGTGTACATGACGCACTGATCCGAATGTTCTGGCATGATCAAGATACCGATGAACGACGCGCACGTCCAGTGCTCATTTCGTGGTAACAAAGATATTGATATCCTCACATATCTGTCGATTATCTCAGCTTCGCCGGGGATGGTCCTTCTCTACTCGTCATCTATATGTGTATTTCTCTAACAAACCGCCGACAAACACCGCCTCTAGATCTATCTGCCAGCTCCGTCCGATCTCTCACTTCTAGACCCCACTTCCAGCGGGAGTGTCTTCATTCGAACCCGACCTGTGCACTCTATGACCTATTTCGAAATTACCCAAGTGTTCCGTGTCGCCCTCCACCTCGAGACCCTGATTGACGCCAAATACCACCGCAGAAACGGTCACATCCGCCTCGGCATTCAACTGCGAGAGTATGCCGAATCCGGTATCGATATGGAACCGGCCACGGATATCACGGTCGTAGAGCTCTCGTATGCCGATCATAAACCGTGGGTTGAGGGTGTAAAATAATATATAACCGAATCCCACCAGGAAGAGTGAAGCAGTGGTCGGTGGAACACCGATTTCGTTGAGCACATACACTTCAAGGATCTGGTAAAGCACGTTTCTATAAGTCGGAGGAGACGTTAGCATTAATGCAGGTAGCTGTCAGGAGGGATGGATATGTGGAGATGGCGACATACATAGTGAAATAAAGAACCCCATCGCTCACTAGCTGTTGCGCGTAGCGGTTGGGCTGCCATTGCT
>JBBPJO010000383.1:0-13728 GCA_038088815.1 Boletus nobilissimus | reverse complement strand
TGCCCCTGAACGCTTGCAATCGACGGCGGAGAACACTTGTTCCATCATGGATCCACTTCAACAGTGTCCTTGATCTATTCATCTCCCTGACACTTGTCTCGTCCACTACGACGAATATGAATCCATCGTATAAGTACTTACCATCTCATCAACTATAGCTCACGGCAATCACCGCGGCATGTTGCAGGGTCCACTAGCACTCCTCACAAGCTCACAAACTATAGATGCCGACGAAAGAAAACCTCCCATTACCGTAGCGGGATTACTCGTCGGTGTCATTGATGTTCACCGGAATCGGGGACCAAAGTCAACCCGCCGAAAACACGCAGTCGCCACGCGGTGGTATAACATCTTACTGATCCGTGAAATTTTGAAACAGCAGGGTCCACTGTGGGCTTAACGATGTTTCATCAGGATCATGTTTACCTCTAGAATGGAGCGTCCGGCTAGTCAATGTTGCAACATGTACGGGTATCCTGGTTGTGCCAAAAACCAATCGCGGCAGTAATTGGTAGAGTTTCGGTCCGGTCGCACCCGGAAAATAGTCTACCTAAAATCCTGATGCTCGGAGCAAGACCTGCATTGTCCGTAGGGGTAAGATATATAAGCCGAACATATGGTTAAACGACGGAATATTTTACCGTGGAAATAGCATGTATCATCAGGCAGACTGACGGACGGCGGACATCGGGCAGAGATCCGCTCAACGAGGTATGGCACGTGTAAACTCGAAACGTCTAGATTACAGCGCACAGGATGAGCGGAAGGTATAGGAATCCACCACTCCTTTCCTGTTCGACGAAATTTGGCTAGCGTTTCTTCAGTTCCTGGAAACGACGTGCCAAAGCCTCAAAGTCATCTCCGGGATTGTCCTTGGGAGCGGTGGTAGTACTGGTACTAGTAGCTTTATCTTCCTCTTCTGTTGGTGGTAGGTCAGGTAGCTTAGCAATATTGGGCCCCTCCTCCGAATAGCTTGGAAGGGAATCTGGGGCTCCTCCTGGAGTTTGGGTTGAATCCTGCAAGAGACCTTGTGAGTAAATCAATGACACATGAGACCCTACCAACCGGTTTCTCCGGCTCATCTTTGACAGAAGATGACCATTTGACCCCGTATGCCTTGCTTATCTCTGTTAGATAGCCATCAACTAATTGAGCTGACGGTGTTTCGACCAATAGTTTCTTCAGCACCTTAGAGCGTCAAATTTCATACACAACGTCAGGAGCACATCGGGGGTCTGAACATGGAGTGCCTACCCGGTCGCTGACGCATTCTCCGCGATTCTCCATGACAGCTGTGGAGTATTCTCTTCCGTATTTTTGCACGAGAATTTCACGAAATACATGGAGTTCTTGACATATAGTCCCGGAAATCAGTCGATGACCCGGAAAAACAAGGGGAAACTTGGGTTACCCTTCACTTCGGTTCTCTGCGCGGCGTAAATAATAGCACAGACCCCCTCTTTGATTCCCTGATCGGGCTCGCGTGTGCTATGAGAGGTGTGAGAAGCATTACGCTGCCAATGGTATACTTGCGGTGTGGTCACTCACTTTTGATCGAGTAATCCGAAGCGGGCTATCAGGAGTTCGCAGTAGAGTTCCAAAAGCTCCAGTAGCTCAAGGTTGATATCTTCATTGATGACTGGCAGCATTCATGGTGTCTATTTTGTCAGTGGCATGCTCTTGTGCTAACCGAGAGAGGACCCACCTGCTTCGACCTTAATCCGCGCGCTCTCGATCTTCCCCTTTTCTAGTGAGAGCGCGATATCACGACGAGAACTCTTGGCCAGCGCTTCTCTTTTTTGTTGCAGTGTTCGGAGACGTTGAACAGAGAGTCTAACGCACACAAGAACATTTATCACGAATCGACATGGATACGCACTTCCTTCGGAACCAAGGACTCACTTTAATTGCACCTCCACGGAACGAGAGCATAAGCGTCGCCTGACGAGTCGGACAAATGAGCCATACCTTGGCCTTTGCGGAACTCCATGTTGGGGCAGGCATCGTTGAAAGTGACAGTGGTGCGATCGCGCACAGCAACCCTTGGGACTCCCGGCACGGACCGGTATCGGCTGCGCCACTACCAAAACTACCCCGAGTCATTGGTGATCCCAACGCTTAGGCTGTAGCTCCTTCTCTTGATGCACAATGAGCTCTTGACAACACCATTACAACCGGACCACAGCAATCTGGATACTACGGCTCTAAGGACTCGCGGGTATCTCTCGCCGAGTGATCAAGAACTCATACAGTCATTAATAGCGGGCTGTGTCTTATCCTCGTTCGTGCACACTGCGTCGCAACCCTGTGTTTCGGACCGCTCTGCACCAGTCAAGAACCCTGTGGGAAGAACGCGGGTCTATTGATGGATTCGCTGATGATCTAGTTCTGGATGCATGAAACGATTTACATATAATTGGACACTCCGTCGCCAGGATAAGGTGTGTATCATTGACGCTTTTCCGTGTCTGCACGTTTGCTCCAGCCTCAAAAACATGTCTAACTCGCTCGGCGTCCTCCCTCATCAACGGCGTAAGCCACTACTGCGTATTTCGACTGATTTCCCTATCTTCGCTAGGCGTTCGTCCGACTCTTCATCCAGTTCATATTCCCCCACGAATCAAAACACCACACCTGGGACAACACCGAGCACGGGCATTCCTCAATGCTTCTTCCACGTCATATGCATGCACGACTTCGAGTCTTCGGACCCAGACCACCTCCCATTCCACAAGGATGAAGTGTTGACTGTCGTCAAGCAGGAACAATCAGGATGGTGGGCCGCTATACGGCCCCGGGGTGATCGCATTGGGTGGATACCAAGTTCGTTCGTCCTGCCACTGGATAAAAGGAGGATCATGGAGCATCCAGACGAGGCACTGCCACTATGGTCGTATGATAATCACAGTGACCACCCTCTCTCCGCCATTCATGAACCATACGCACCTGTCTCCGAGGACTGCACGGTACATTTTCAGATGTCCATCGGATACTGAATCACTGAAACTTCCGGATAGGTGCTATCGTTTCGGCTGGTAACTCCAACTGATCTCGTTTTATATAAAAATTCCTTTGACGACGGAGCACAATTATGAGCCCTTCTTCAGTCTTCCAAATGGCGAACGATCCCCCAACGTGGAGGGTGTTTGTAATCCTCCGACACCTCCGACACCCCAGAGCCCACCCCCCTACAGAACTCAGAGACCCCATCCCCCAAGCCCCGCTCAATCGGAGTCAGAGGCACTTCATCTTACTCACCCTGCGAGTCCTTGGCTGCTTGATGCGACCCTTGGGCCTTGACCACCATCATCATCGCAGAATGGATGGTCAAACATCGCTTCCTTGCTTGGGGATCTCCACTAACCCAGATGACACTCAACCTAGCTCTATCCTGGGCGTTGAGGACTCGCTTATCGTTCTTAAATATACCAGTGTTTCCCAGGATGGCACTGATTCCGATGACGAGATTGACGGCCAATCCCAACACGTGGCACTGCCCACAGATTGCCTTGTAGCATATAGCCCTAATCAGGTTATTTCAGATATCAGGTTTCGATACCTCGCCAAACAGCTCTGTGTCTTGATGCACACTCTGTACGCCACCATCCGCCAAGGCCATTGTCTCGAGGGGCTGCAGAAGCACCGAGGTGACAGGTCTACGACAATTTTTTGACATCTACGATGACATCGCTTCGTGGATGCGAAAGGCGATTCTTTCGGATAACGATGATACACCAAACTGAGACACTCAATTTTTTGTATCAGGGTCGCTGAGGTGATTGTCATTCATGTTTTGGGGAATGACAGGTGAACTTATCGACCGTGTGGCAGAGGTGCCATTCGCACCGGAATTTCGATTTGCTGTGCGCGACCATCTTAGCGCTGTCAGTGTCAAGGTCTTCTTCCTCAATTGGGTCTGTCTGGACACGATGTGCCCACAAACGGACCTTTGCGACGCTACATAACATGCTGGATGTCAAAAACAAGTTCTCCTACTTTATGGGCATCATGGAGGGACCGTCTGTCCCGTTCGTGCGCAGATATCTGGGGCACGTCAAAGAACCTCACCCAGAGCGTTTCAACAATTCTCCTCACCAGTCACAACGTGCCGATGGTGCGGGTTCGTTGGCTATCCCCTGCAAAATGCAGCTTGCCCGGATTTCAACCTTGCTGCGTCATATCAATCCTCGCGGTACGATTTCAAAATTGCAAAGCTGATACGTTTGACCATGAACTGCAAACCGTTTGGCTAGCCAACGACTGGCCGTTGGCGAGGAACTGAGACCCACCAGTACTGTCATCAGTTCACGGGTGACGGAACCTTTACTTTGGTGCAACACTCTTGAATCTTATTCGTCGGACAGCTGGTAGACATTTATCATCAATGGACGAGCGGACATACACCATGTACAAATGATCTCGACAGAAAACACGGTACCATCTATGTACTAGGGTCGGCGTGGCCGACAGATTACCTTGCTGTACAGAGTCCGTTGATATGGATTAGTTAAGTTAATATATTTGATTGTATTTACTCCGTCGATCTTTGAATGTGTGGTGGGCCATACCGGCCGCTGTAGTACGCGATTTTTGTTTTATCAGCCAACACTCGTAAACGGGCTTCCTCTTCTTTTAATTCTTGTGAAGGAGGAGTCGTGAACAGGTAGTCTTCAAAGTCACGCAGAAGTCTTATTCGATTCCGTTCAGTTCCGCGTGATAGTGCGACGTATGCGTTAAACGGAGTCAGTTTGAAGTTAGCGGTCTTGCCGATATCCACAATGACGTTGTGGATGGTCTGACCTTGTGATTTGAAATCTGTGAATGCGTATGCGGGTGTGAGGGGAAGTTGTCTGCGTGTGACGAAGCACGGTGGACTACTCTCAATTCTAAATCTCCGTTCGATAGGAAACAGAGGTACTTCGTTTCGGGCGAGGTGAGGAAAAGTGTGGAGATCCGTGTTTTCAAGTTGGAGAATGACGAAGCGGGGTGGATACGTGAGGTTGACGACTTTAACTCCTTCCATTGTTGTCTCTAGGACGGGAGGTGGTTCTCGTTCGTCCAGAACAATGTTTGTTTGCAAGATTTGAAGTTGTTGCAACGTTTTCCGTCACCATCACCTTCATACCAATTGCGAGTGAAATTTTCATCTCCATATGATGGTTTTCATCGACTGTTAGTCTAGCAGCTATTAAACGTTGTCGCGATGATAGGGGTAGGTGGTTGATTGTATCCTCGGCGTCACAGATGTAAAGAACATTTCCACTTTGCTTGCAGTGTTTGGATGTAGCGTGCAAGTTCCAAGCTGTGCGAACACTATTACGAGGAGTTATAAGGATCGCTTCATCCCAGGGTGACTCTTGAAAATTAGGAATGTTACATGCGTCGTTGGTAAGGACCAGACTTCGTATTTCTTGGAGATCAGATGCAACGCATTCGCCGTGACGTGCACGGTTTAAGATAGCGTTCCATACGCTGTCGGAGATCCGTTTTTGTTTCACAAGTTCAACTACAGTGTCGAATTGTTCAAAAAGTTGACGTCCAGTTTGAGCCAACGATGATGATGGTCGTTCGCAGAAGAGAGCTTTCCTCCATTGAGCTACAGGCGGAAATTGATGGAAGTCACCTGTCAGAAAAGTCGACAAGCCTCCGAGAGGTTCTGTTTCGTCAATTCTTTCTTTGCTCGCCCGAATAATCCCAACTACCAGACTCAGCAATGCGAGGGTTTCCGTGGTGAGGAGACTCATTTCGTCGATTCCGAGTAGAATCTTTTCTAGAATATTGCATTTTCTCCTTTGTTCCATGACAGCTGATGGTCTTCTCGCCCACTTGTCACTCCTCGGGGTGCGACGACTTGGAATCCCTGCCCACGAATGGAGCGTGACGCCTCCAATGATGCATGCAGCAACACCTGTTGTTGCAGTACGTGCTAATAGCTGAGATAGATCTGAATGAAGTTATTCTGAACGTCTGGTAGCAAAATCAATCTCGACACTGCTTACCTTTCTGTTCCAACTCGTCTGCAAGAGCACGGATAATCTTTGTTTTACCAGTCCCCCCGGCACCATATATTAGCATTAGCAGCTGTTTTTCGTGAGGTGGAAAGAGGCCGAATATGTAGTTTTTAAGGATGGTGAAAGCGATCATTTGTTCTTCATTCAGTTCGCAAGTTTCATTTTCGTTTGTTGACATTGACTCTTGTTGCAACAACTGGATGGGTTCGTTTCGTTGTTGTTGGTTGTAGTTTCTCTCAACGTCCCCTATCCTATCTATGTCGTCTTCGTCATATCCACCTCCTCTCGTATTCTCTCTATCAGCAAGGAAGGATAGCCATCGTTCTACTTTGGTGAGATCATGTTCAGTTGCAGCGTGTGCGACAACAGAAATTGGTTTTGCTTGGAGAGACTGATCGAAAACCTTCAACCCGAAAGCAATTTGGGTTGCCACATCAGCATAAAGTTGTTCCCGGATTGAGAATCTAGGAGTGAGTGCGTTATCAATATCTCTTTCCGTGATCTCTTCATCTGTCATTGGAGCATTCTCATCGTTATGGATAAATAACTCGTGAGAGTGTTCTTCATCAGTACTTTCAGCGTTGGAATGAAAGAAAGTGACAATATCCTTTTCTTTTGCTTTATCTCGGCACTCGTAGAAGTACTGAATGTTCTGTAGCACCTGGTTCATTTCGAAGTTAAGGTGTTGATTAAAAACGGCAAATTCTTCTTCGAAAGACAAACTCGGATCTTTGATATCTTTTAACTCTCTCCATGGTTTCAAAAGTGCAAGCACTGCAGCACAATATAGATCATGTTGCTCAGGATCATCAGCACGAGGGAACCAAGGTCCTGAGAAGGTAACCATAGTTTCGTGGTTCTCATTTCGTAGAACTCGATAGTGTTCATGGTGTTGTGTATTGGCAAGATAAGGGACAACAGGGTTGTGGGTCCGTTTGTGGATGCGATCATCCTGAAAGTCGCGAATTCGCTTGTCATATGTATTTCGAAAGAAGTCGAAGAAAGACATCTCCGCAAGATCATCTCCACGATCCATATACTCTTGCATCTGATCATGAAGATATAAACCGTTCGAAGACAAATGTAGCATCAC
Source organism: Boletus nobilissimus (assembly GCA_038088815.1). NCBI lineage: Eukaryota > Fungi > Basidiomycota > Agaricomycetes > Boletales > Boletaceae > Boletus > Boletus nobilissimus. The sequence continues at coordinate 6,624 of JBBPJO010000383.1, read as the reverse complement.
TTTTTCCATCTGAACATAACATTAGTAGTTGCTGTGGTGGTGGTGGATGACCACACACCTCTTCAGAACATTGCTCCTGAACGTCTCCTTCGCCACTGATTTCGAGCATGCTCCTATTTTTATAGTTGTCAGAGCTAACGTAAGTTTATATTGAACTTACAAACCTTTTGGAATCAAGTGAAGGCCATATTTTCTTCAACATCCTGACAACCGAACCAAAATGAAGTGTTTCAAATCGGTGTGAAATGTACCGATCTCCCCAACCCATGACATAGCTGATTACCTCTGGCGCGCTGAGTTCTTGCTGACGACTGAGTACATTGGCACATTGTTGAATTAAACGTTTATTCGTGTCTTGAATAGACTGAACACAATGCTGAGGTCCAGTGTGAAGTTGTGGTGTAAATGCGTAAGACTTCGCCAGAAGGGCACTTGCATTAGAAGTATGCTGTTGATTTTTCGCAGCGTAGGTTGTGATGTAGAAAGCAAGATCTTTTGTATCCTCTCCATTTGTAATTAACTTGATGTCATGATTAGCACGAAGGCAAAGCATCATAGTTGGGTTCCAAGCATTCATCATTCCTACATGGAAAAGTGAAATTTTGTAGATCACAAGTTGCATATGCAGTTACCTATCGTTCTTTTGGGTCCCCATGAACCTTTCGAGTCAACCCAAGTTTCTTCCGCCAACTTGAATGGTGCTCGTCTTTTGCAAGCAACACCTCCTTTCACAAATTTACGGCAGCCCGCTCCGCACTTGTGAATTTGAACTGCACGAACTAACTTTGCTAGCTGGATCTGCTGTTCGTGATGGTCCGCTTCATCATTCGTCCTTGGATCGAAAGGTCTTGAATATGAAACAGTTTTCTCTTTTGGCTGAGTTGATAATACGTCTTCAGTCAAAAGGGGATGATGGGCTCTAATGTTAATGGCAATAAATTCAGCAATCCTTCTTCGAAACTGCTCAGTTTGTAGTCGATCCTTCATCTCAGCTGCAGTGGGAGCCCCTGACAACCACAAGATGATGTGGAGATGGAGTGTTCCGCGACCCTGGGCTTCGACAGTCCCAATGTAACTCTCGACCTGTCCAAAGATACCTTGTTTTCTTTTTATGCCATGATGTAGGCTAATGCTGTCAATGCCGAATAACTCTGAAAGTGTGACGCGAACAATGAAGTGGAAGAACCGAGATGCTGCATAAGGATCGTTTGCGATGCGAGTCAACCGTGTGGTTGCATCAGGTCCCGAAGTACGATCGAAGAGGTCGAGATTGATTTCAGCACCCGTCAGCACTTGGGCTATGGGATCATGAATATCTGTTGGATTTATTGTGATCCATAGAGAAGGTGGATTCTTCAATATCGTCATGCCCCAAATAAGAGATCTAATTCCTGTGACGTGTAACTCAAAATTCATTCATTTCGTCATACTTTGTGACACACATACCTCTTCGTGATTCATCTGTTCCAAACACCTTGGCACGTACAGCAGACACATGATGTTTCAAGCTCTTTACAGCAGGATTAGAGATAGGCTTGTGTTCCTCTTCCTCTTTTCCCGCATTCACCAAATCTTGCGTTGTTACATTGCGAATTTCTTTTTCGTTCCTTCGGTAGTCGGCTTTGCGAATCTGCAGACATGCAGATGCTCCAGCTTGACGTTTCTGCATTATACCAAACACTTGAAAAACAAACCGCACATCCAGCCGAAATCGTCTATCAGCATAACGCATTGCCCAACGTGCTTGTTCCATATAGGTCAATTTCCGTGGGCGGTCCACTTCAAACCCACCCAAGCCATAAGGGAAGAGACAAGGAAAAGCACCAAGAAAGTAATTCGGATTTTCGAATGATCCAGTGTATGGTTGACCAGTGTCGTCCAATCGAGGATATTCATTCACGAACCCTCCATGACGGACAACGTAACGTTCATCTGTCCTTGCAATATTATGGACAGCATGATCAAACATGTCTTGCTCCGTCAAATCTCCACCGACCACATCCACAACACCATAAGCCTGCAAAGGGATATCTTTTCAGCAATGTATCAGTGCTTTTCATTTATCTGAGTTTATGGTCCCCCTCACCCAGACTATGTTCGTCTTCATCTTCATTTTCTATTTCCTCGTTGTCTACTACAAGCCATATAAGGTTAGTCGCTGAAGAAACCATTCTTTGGGTGAGCTTGATGACTCACCTATCACTTGTTGAACGTCATCATCCTCATCATCTTCCACAGAGTAACTGCCATCCTGTTCGTCAAAGCTCTGTACTTCATTTGTGTGACGTATGATTCCCAGTAATTCGAGAGGGACACCATTTTGAGGCAGAAGCGATAGATTAGAAACCGAGAGTTGAATATTAGCATATAGTGGATTGTTTGCTTTCAGGAATATGAGAGCATCACGAATATGATCACGATTGACATTCAGAATAGCTGGAAGAGGATGGTTTGAGTTGTGATGTGACCCCGTAATGGATACTCCAATAATCGCGGGCAGTATACGTGGGTGATGTGGTAAAATATCACCGTCTACCATACGTCCGATTTCGTCTGAATTGAGACGGTAAGATGATACATTTCCACGCAAACCGCTATTGAATGACGGTCCACCAGAAGACTTTGAACGAGGATAGAGCTTTACGATTTGTGCACATGGATGATAGCGGGCAACCAATACCTGTTCGGGTAGTGAGAGAATAGCGAGCTGTGGAGGAACATCCCCAATCCAAAGATTGTTCGCCAAAGCAGTAGAAGGTATCTTTCCTGACGTAACGTATTCCCAACAGTCTCTGCATATTCGACCATAAGGTTCTTCATCTTCCATCCAGATACCGTCGTTGTACAACAGCATGCCGAGAGTTAATCGTTGAGCAGGATGGGAATGGGAGGGTGATAGTACTTCTTTATGCTCCAGAAGTCGCAGTTGACAGCTTGTCGTTTCAGAGCGAAAAAATTCACCAGCACATATGACACAAATAGCTTGAGCTAAAGCATCATTTCCAGTGCAGTCTATAAAGGACGTGAGAGTATCTTGACGAACTTCATCACCAATATTCTTCAGGAAATCATCTTCGAGTGCACCATTCCGCACTGCTGTTTCACGAAACCTGAGCCTCCCTTTAAACAATTATTAGAGAGTCACGCACAGATTTGTCCATCAATCCGACATCTCTTCAACCGATTGTCACGTTCAAGCTTCAATCTAACTTTTTTTTCGTCGTAAGTCCTCACAACCTCCTCCTGCATCCATTCATGTTGTTGAATGATGGAGATTATTTCATTTCGATTACGTTTTTCTCCGCGTGTAAGATGGGGTCCAACTGCACGTAGCAGATCTTTTACTGTGAGTGATTTCAGTGCTTCAAGGTAATTCATGAGGATAATGTGAAGCGGACATTCAGCCCTACACTTCAGTAGAACAGGTGTCACAATGACGCAATTTCACGGTCACGAAGTATGAAGCTCACGAGCTCTCCTGACTCGACACTCATACCTTCACGCCATGAATGATATTCAACTCATCAGACAATCATCCGACTACGCTGCTGCGTCACATATCCCCTCCGTCGTCCAATGGGCTCCTGGTGAAGGAGGCCATGTTCTTCTGAACAAAAGCACCAAAAAAATGTTCGTTGCTTGTGCCGTTGTCAAAGTCTATGACCACAAGCTGAACTGTGCACCAAACGGAAACTTCATAAACCCTGATATTGGCTCGATGGACAAAGCTAAATATCAGTTCTATAGTGGTAAACCGGATGATGCTTTGCTCGCGGAAGACTTTGGACATCTGTTCTCCAATCTGAAGAAGATGCAGAACATGGTAGCAGCCTCTTCACGACATCAAGACTTGCTGTTCACTGATCTCTCCGCGAAAATGATTCGCTTTGCTCGACCGGTGTTTGCGAAAAGGGTATGTGGAAACGTTTTCTGATATATGCAAATTACATCACTTTCATTGTGTTTCAGACAAAAGTCGTCGCAGATCCATATGCCCAGGTCTACCTAGAAGACGTCACAAATCCATCTATGATGGAGACAGAAGTGAAGCCCCCGATGGATGACGAAACTCGTTATTGGCCTGTCGAAGAAAAATACAAGCCTGCGCTGCGACAGATCGCTCCGTTCTACAAAGCAGTACCCTTGCGAGTGTATGAGGAAAACGTATTTATCGAACCAATCAACGTGAACGACGCTCTCCGCAATGCCACTATCCAAGTCCATTTCAGCATGCGTCACACATATCTTCCGAACCTTCAACATGATACATTCCGTGCCAACGTTGAACAAATCATCATCTTACGTGAAGGTGGTGCGATGAGAACTGAATTCGAAGATGTTGACGTGCGCTCTGGACCTGTTGTATCCACCTCAAGTTGGGGACGAAAAGTAACTCCAGTAGCTTCGACCTCCAAGCCCACCAAACTTTCGAGAACATGCTCATCGGACACAGAACGTTCGACACACACTCCCGAGAAGCAGATGTGGAAGCGAGGAGAAGGTGGTAGTTCAATGAGAACCGAATTCGAAGACGTCGACATACGCTCAGGACCTGTGATGTCGACCTCCGGTTCAAAATGAAAAGCATCACCTGCAGTTGCTTCACCCTCCCAGCCTACTAAAGTCACAAGAATCAGCTCATCTGAGTCAGACAGTGAATGCGAAAAGGCGAAGTCGAAGAAGGGGAAAGAGAAGGAAAAAGACTAGGAGAAAAAAATTGGTAGGTGAAGCGGTCGAATGCGAAACCGATCGCTGAAGTCGTGTTCAGATCAGATAACTCTTTTCTGTAACTTCTATTAGTGTTCCATGGTTCAGCATAAACGGTAATTTTTTCGATTTTGACTCGTTCTCTCTTTCTTTTGTCTCAAATCTTAGGAGTTTCATGTTTCATGTTTCTCGGTGTGTGCTGTGTGCTGTGTCTCGTGTTTTGGGTGGGCGGGCGGGATCAATGATACACGTACTGTTACAATTACTTTGATCAGAACTCCTTTCCTCGTTTTTTTTGATATTCTGTGTTTTCACAGTCGCAATCCCGAGTGTCCACAATACATCCAATTTGTTGATATTGACTGATGTTTGTTTTTGACAGACGAAGTGACTTGGAATAATGACCTTGCTACAGCAAGGTAATAGCCTGCGCGGTGTAGTTCTATTTACAGCGGTTTGCAAAAGTCTAGGGAAAACGAAATTTAGAAAGTCGCGCCTCGGAGACTGCCGCGAAGGACCCCAAGTGCGGCTGAGTGGGTGGCCAACGAAGCTGAATAAGCCAGGTTTGCTTTGCATCCACGTCGTCGTCCCATGCCCTACCGTCTTGTGTCTCCCAGCATCAAAGCCAAAATCCCATTATTGTACAATGAAAACCACAGCATCAAGGATATCTGCCGCTTACTAGGCATTCAGAAGTCCCTCGTTTACAGAATGCTTTCTCTATACTCAAAATATGGCACGGTCACCAACCCATCCAGATATTCTCACTTGCCTGGGCGCCCTCGACTCCTCAATGCAATGGATATCGCTTTCATCTCTGCCGTTGTTCAACACCGAAGCACCATCTACCTTGATGAGCTTCAACAGGAACTTTGGGCTGCACGTCAAAAATTCACTACCCTTTCAACCCTCCTTCAAGCACTCCACCGTCTTGGCATCACCCGGAAGATCATTTCCACCTCAGCTGCAGAGCGGAATGAGGAGATCCGCGCGACCTACATGAACCGCATTGCTGTGGATGTGCCAGATCCAAATATGCTTGTTTTTATTGACGAAGCCGCCAAAGACAAGTGCACATCTACCCGTCAACATGGGCGGTCAATGAGAGGTGTCCGTTGCCGTACCAGAAGGTGCTTTGTTCGTGGAACCAGGTTCTCCATCATTCCTGCCATCTCTCTTGACGGTATCATCGCATACGACATCATTGAAGGACCAGTCGATAGTCAGCAGTTTGTGAGGTTTTTGGAGGAACATGTGGTGTGTCACTTTTGCCCTACATGCGGTATATTGGCTCATCGTTCACAGATGCCTCTCACAAACCCATATCCTGGTCCCCGCAGCGTTATTGTCATGGACAACTGTCACATTCACAAGAGTGAGGAGGTCCGCGTCCTCATTGAAGACATGCATCGTCCGTTGTCGCTATATCATTATTCTTGTACTAACTCTCAACTAGTTTGCAAACTCATTTTCCTCCCTCCGTACTCGCCCGACTACAATCCGATTGAGCAAGCGTTCTCGGCCATCAAGTCACACTTTCGGCGCCACACTGACGATTTCTCAATGACGACAATTGCTCGCGCTTGTCAGGACATTACGCCGGATAAGGCTGAAGGCTATTTTCGATCATCGGGTTATATTGTGTAGTGGCTCGGACTTTGTATCGTTGTCGTTGTCATTGTAGAATGTTGTAAAATTCTCATACAGCAACAAATATCCGGTGATCATTACGATGAGTCTTGATCAACAAAGGAACGCAGCAACAGCGATATACTATAACGATGATGACGCAAACATACAGAGATCCTATGACCAGAAGGTTTCATTGTCCTCTTCAGCATCCTCGCAAACAATGAATCCTCTAGGAACGGGAAGCCACTTTTGATGCTCAGTAGACTCATACCAAATATCATAGTC
>JBBPJO010000382.1:0-13737 GCA_038088815.1 Boletus nobilissimus | reverse complement strand
CGACGGTGAGTGCACGCCATTAAGACAACTGCCGAGATCTGTTCCATTGACTGGTTTCACATACTGGTTAGATCATGATGGGTGTGCACGGCAACGGGCTGACGGCCCTTGTGTGGATGAAACCCTCTCCAAAATCGACGGTGATTGAGTTCTTCTATCCCGAGGGGTTCGCACGCGACTATGAATATACTTCGCGAATGCTCGGGATGGTGTACTATGGTGTTTGGAACGACAAGTGCGTACTGTCGTCCATTGTTGCTGCGTCCGCTCACTGACTACATCTCTTAAACCGCCACCCCTTGCACGCACGTGGTGGACATGACAGGACGTTCACGCAACCACAACTACCGCGCGTCAACTATCCGGACGGATTCCAGGGGAACAGCATACCGCTCAATGGCGAGGCCGTTGCGAAACTATGCACGGAGAGACTGCAGTTGCCTGCTGAATGAGTGGTTTGTTTTGAATGACTTGATCTATATCTTGCCCCATTTATTGTACACTATGTATATGGGGGATATGGCCAATAAGGCTCAGCACAGGATTATGTCTCCCTGTCCATGGCCCCCAAACCTGGCCCCACAAGTAGTACAACACTTTCATTCAATGATTAGATAATTTAGATTACAATTAACAGACAGACCAAATCTGCAAAGGGGGAATATGGCTGTAGCACACAGTCACAACTATGTAGTCTATAATTGTACTATGTAGTCAACAATGTCTTAGAGCTTTGCATCATGTACTACATTGACTACAATTTTACAGGTTCAAATTTGTCATCCATCAGCAAATCACAAATTAGCTGTGCAGTACTGTAGAACCCTGCACAACATGTTACACTTGTCACAGTGTCACAGGAGGGTTTCCCCCTGTGCAGTTGACCACTGTACCATTTGTTATGCTTGGCCTGGGCCCTGGCTAGGGACAAGCATAGCCTTTGTTAGATGAGGAACTAAGAGACTCCAAAGACAGTTTGGATGCTGGAAACCCAGTGCTTTTTGATTTACTAGGCTGGGAGACGTGTTCTGAGGCAGTCAAAGCCTGGCACTACTGCTTGGACAACTGGGAATGAGGCAAGGCAGGGACTTGTGATCTGCTTTGCTTCCAAGACTATATGACCTCCATAGGTGGAGGATCAGCAGGAGGTGCACTCCTCCCATGCACAGGACATGTACAACTTTCTTGGATGACACACATGTCAGCATGTCCTGCTTTGGTACAGCGAGCACAGGCTACATCTGTGGGGTTGGTGAATTTGCAGCAAACTTTGCATAAATGACAGCTTGTGCATGCCCCAGACTTCCTTGTGCTGGCAGTAGCAGTACATGTGAGCAAACAACATTGTAAGTAGTAGAACATGTTAGACAAAGTAGATTACCAATGGCAGTCACTTGGACAGCATGCAGGATGTCAGAGCTGCTTGCCAGCTTGGTATTCAAGGTAGTCTTCTTCCATTTCTTGGGTGACATGGAAGTTGTTGTCAAGAGTTGGCCTTGAGGCAGAGCACAATTTTCTAATGGCACAGAGCCTCATGTTTTCAAACATACAGTATCTCTTGTGCACATTGTAGGAGCTCGTCGCTCTCTACAGTTGTGGATGTCCCTTTTCCCACTTTCCAGATCATAGCCATTGTCATTCAAGTATTCTGTCAAGATCTGTGTCCATCCGTGCCAATCTGTGTGCCTTCCAAGGTTTCTGTGCATATCAGTTCTTTCCATTCTTTCTGGAACATGTCCATGTCTGTGAGACCGTGCATTGACCATTCTAGACCTGTTGGCATGGCAGTTGAGCATTTTCCTTCATATGTATGCATTTGGACATATCTTTGTCTTGTGTAAAACTTCACTTGACTACATAGGGTTGAGCTGTTTTTTCTCCATAGCCTTCATTTGACAGCTACCTCATTGGGACAGACAGTCTTGGGTATGCCTGGACTATAAAGAGTTTGTGTCTTTACAATGAATATAAATCTTTTGATTGTGCTAAGATCTCCTGCCTGTGTGCAGGATTATCCTCTTCGTCTCTTATCAATTCCCTTCACTTCTGGACACTTTCCCATGCCTTTCTGACTTGGAACCATAGTTCCATACTGTTTTCCTCTGTATTTCATCTCCTCACTTCTGTGCCCAGAACTGTTGTTCCCAGTGCTTCCAAGTATTTTCCCATACCCTTCTGGACTTGGATTCATTGGATTCATTCTGGATTTCTTCCAGATTCTCTTGTGAGCATGCCAGATTGAACACAATCTTCCTTTTCTCACTTGTACACCTTCAGGAAACCCAGGGATGAGTTCTGTCTCGCTTCCCATTTTCTGTTATGAGCTTTACAATATGAACAATGTGATAACAACAAGTGACTACTAGTACTGGACAGACAAGGACCTATAACATCAGATGTATGTAACCACAATGCAAAAACCAACTAAATGCATCCTGTGGAGTGATGGTACATAAAGCCCTAAGAAATGTGATGTATATTTCTTTATCCAACAGCTCCATCATTGTGAGTCAAGTATACTCTCCATTCCTACAAAGATGGTACTTTATTGCTGAAGGTGTGAGCTCAATCAGGTTGAAATCAGGTGAGTAAGGCAGTAAAAACTCACAGTGCATTCCCCTGTAGAATTAGAATCAGTTTACATGTGTCAGGCCATTTTTTCTGCTCTTACCATGCGTGGATGAGTTTGAGGATTACAGGATTCTTGTGAATACTACAATTGTCCATAACAATCACTGAATTAGGTGTAGGGTATGGCTGTGTGTTGTCAAGCAAGCCTTCAATGAATTTTGTGAATGTTGCAGTACAGAAAGAGCCTTTGACAACATCACAGTGGATGATGCCATCCAACAAAAGCACAGGGAGGACAGAGAACCTGTGGAATAATTTAGCAATAAATGAATAAAAAGATGTATGTATAAACTGGTGACCACACACAAAAATGGTTTTCCATTGTGCCTTCATACTGTACCTCTGATGGACCAGGCTCAACCACAGTATGTTGTGCAATGATCAACAGCACTCTCATCAAAAAACCAACTGATCTACACTATATTATCCAATTCAAACAGTATGCTCAAGATGCTTTTGTGCTGATTGCTCCATTACAATGCATGAGATCTGAAAGCAAGACATACTGTACATCAGATATCATACTAGAAATGTGTACAGACTCACCTTTTTCATTGTATACCCAGCCCTTTGAAGTGCACACCAAATTGTTGCACATGAGGTCTTGATACCACAAGATGTCAACAGCATTTCTTGTAGCTCATTGAGATATAGATCTGGTGATTTTTGAATGGTACCTAGTAAGAACTATAAAGGTGTTATCAAGATCAATCAGTTCTGAGGACATAGACTCAGATGCATACAAATGGTAACATACCTCAACATCAACATCCTGCAGGTGACAACAATTTGCTCCCTTGTCCTGATCTTTGTCTTGAGACTGGCTCATGATTATCCTGTGTGTTTTGAGGTACAAAAGGATGTGTCTGACTGAGTGGATAGATAGATCAAGACCCATTGCAATCTGCTTATGATCAAGCAGCCTAAAGAGTTGAATCACACTCCACTGTATTTCCAGGGAATTCTTTTGACCTTGTCCCATTCCTGTAAAGAATTATTTAGCACTCATTCAGCTCGACTGACAGGGAAAGTACTTGACCAAGAAATCCTGAGGTCATGGAGATTCTGAAAAAAAAAGTCACAGATTTTGAAACTGGTCAACTTGAGATGTGTTCTCTGGGCTTGTAGGAGTTGAATGGTATGGTTTCCTTGAAATTCTGAGGGCACATTGAAGTGGTGCAGAAGAAAGAAGGGCAGGCATGTTTTTATGACTAATTTTTCCATGCAGCCAAGTTACCTGAAATAGACAGGGACTCACCAGTCTCTCATGTCATGGTGTGATAGGTTCAGATCTTTTTGGATATGGATTCCTCAATTGTTTGGCCTCTATACAGGCTGTACAATCTGGTTCAGATGACAGCATAATGGTGAGTCCATCCACCAGTGTTTCTCATTGCAGTCACTAAAGCTCTTTTGTTCCAATATGTTTGAATCGTTTGTGCCAGTCCAACCATGTATTGCTGGGACATGCAATCACTTCATGTATACACTCATGCCTCTCTTTTCACACATGTAGATCTAGTAAATATAGACCTTGTCATACTCTCCCCCTTGCAAAGAGATTCTTTCATTTACCATATAGTTCGATCTGGCCATTTCCAGTCAAACAACTTCCTCCATCCTTGTCTAATTTGGACAAGGAGATTAAACTATTATGGTGTTGGGTACATAGAGTATATCTCACAAGGTAATCAGAATGTGTTTGTTGTTGAGTCTTGATTTGAGTTCGACTGTTCCAATTCCTTGTGTGCATATTAGATGATCACCTATCCCTCATATTACCTGATTTTTAGGGGTTATTTCTCTGAATGTATCTTGGCAATTTGAGATGTGTGTGGTGCTTCCAGAATCAGCGACCCATGAGTAAAACTCAACACACTTGTCAGTTCCTTTATATGTGTATACATACAGCATTTGTATGTCATTGGATGTGTCTATGCCATCCATGAATTGGGTCTCTGTGCTACCTGCCAGCTCAATCTCCTCATTTTCCTGTACATAACATGCTTGTAACATGTGTGTTATCTCTTTAGTACTCCCACTTCCTGAGGCTATCTGTGCTTAGTTCATATTTCCACTACTCAAGACTATCTTTCCTCAGTTATCAAACTGCCTTGTAGAGAGTCATTGCCCTCTTTTCTGCCAGCAATTGTCCTCTGCATGACCAAGTTTGTGACAATACCCACATTTGGGTCTTCCTTTATATTAGCACTGCTTGGTCACATGACTCTCATATCCACATATTCCACACTGTTTTGCCCAAACTTCCTCCTTTTGTTGGGCTCAGTTTGTGTGAGCAACAAGTATTTTTGCTTATCTTTCTTCTCTTGTCTCCACTCATCTGTTAGCACAGCTGTTAGTTCTTTGACCATGATCAAACCAATTCCATCTCCAGTATTAATTCCTCCAAAATAGGACTGTGTGAATGCTTTCCAAGACTTTGGTATATTCATCAGCATCACATGCTTGAATTTATCATTGCTTATGGGATTTCCCATATCCATCATATCATTCCTGAGCCACTTTAGCTTGTTTATGCGGTCAGGTACACTTGTTTCTCCAGGACACTTCACATTCAGTAGATTTCATTCTGTGTTTAGCATAGTTTGCGTCCCTCTGGTCTGATGGACAGCTTGTAGGCTAGACCACATAGCTGCCACTGTAGGTGCTTTGTTTATGTGATCTGTTTGCCTATCCTTGATATTAGTGAGGATTAGAGTCTGTGCCACCAGATTGTTCTCCTCCCATGCAGCCACCACCTCTTCTGAAGTGGTCTGCTCATCAGGTTTCTCAATTGTCCCCATAGCATACCCAAATATGTACTTTATGCAGCCTGAGGAACTTCTCCATTGAGAGTTTCCAGGCATGCCAATTTTTATCCTTGAGCAGCTCTATCCTATAGGATGGGAGCACTCCAAGGTTTCTCTCTTTCCCTTTCTCACTTAGTAAGGTACTAGTAGGTGTTGTTACAGTTTACTGAGGGGGTACACCTTTTTCACTATTCTTTGTTCATTCAACTCCTAGTCTCTTTCTCTTTACTGCGCACAGTTGTATTTGTAATGGAGTCATCCTCCATTATACCAGATACATCTCCTGATTCCTTCCTATCTCTGTCTCACACGGCACCCTGCCTATACCTATATTTAGACTTCCTTTCTGTTCCACCACAGTCGCCTTATTTGGACTTCATCGCCTGCAGCATAGCTCTATGTTTCTGACTCGTCATGACTCTTCATGACTCATACTGACTCTTATGCTGCACATCGAGTCATACTTTCGTGACTCATTATGATTAGAGGTGCTGTGCACCATTTTCTCATTTAGAAGGGGCCTACCATATATAAGGACACTCTCTTGCCCTCCTGTATTTTCCCTAAGCTAGTTCTACACAATATCAGCATTATTTCTAGTGACCTCTGAGTTCAGTGAGCGCATAGTCCGTACCTGAATAGGTGAGACCACTTAGGCTTTGCATCATCTCGAAGCTCAGCACCCGAACTACGAACTTCACTCATACCCTCACTCTTTTCTTTGTCCTCGTTTGAGCTCAGTATCTTAGTATTGCAGCACGCTACGCTGTGTGTTACAAAAGAACTAGCTTTTCCCCTTGTCCCTACTCTCACGTAGAGGACACTCCCCACACCCATCATATCCCGCCCCAGCAGATTCAGAGTACCCTCTGATTCCAACTCTCCCGCTGAAGATCCCACCATGTCTTCTTTCTGTTTCTCTTCTTCCCTCCCAAGACTTCACCTTCTCCCCAATGAGCACCCTTTCCACCTCCCATTACCTGATAGGTACTCCTCCCCGGAGAATATTGCAGCATACAGGGAACGACAGAATGCTCTCGTGGAAGTCAACAGGAGCCAAGGTTGGAACCCCAACTACCTCCCCTCTGTCTCTGAATTAGCTGCCATCCCTCCCCACCCCTCTACTCTGACCCCACCCGGATCGCCAATCCCCCCTGACGAGGAAGTCCCTGTAGTTTTCCACAACGTTGACCCGGAACTGACCAAGGCAACATCCCCAGACTTTGACCTGGCTCCAGAAGACAACAATATGGTTTCAGAAATAAAGGCCGGCCTTCCCGAGGACTTTTCCAGGGAGGCAGAGGATGCTAACAGATGGCTCCTCTTGATGGAAGCCTACTTCACTATCAACGACGAGCTTTTCACGGATATGACCAAATGCCTCACTTTCCTGAATAAGATTAGTAAGGGCTGTGGAAAGACCTTCGCTGAAGGATGGCTTATGAAACTGGGCAACGCCCAGATACCGAATGAAGAAAAGACCTTCACACAGATCAGACAGGCGTTCGAGACCGCCTTCTTCCCTTACGACGTAGCTGCTAAGGCCAGGATCGACCTCTCCAAACTTCACCAGACTGCTGGAAAAGATTCTGATGGAATCTGGAGTGACGGGTTCACCACATACACTTCCCAGTTCCAACTTCTCGCTGAGAAATCTGGAATCACTGACAAACACACTCTCGTGGAGTGGTTTATCCATGGTCTCAGTCCCAAGCTCGCGATGATGATCCTCTCTTGCAACAAGATCCCAGAGGACTACAGGGAATGGATAAAGAAGGCTGGCCAGTTCTCCCAACAATTGTGGAGAATTGGAGACTTACGAAAGGGTGTTCCTCATATCCCAGCACCCTCTTCTCGTTTGCACTGAGACCTGTACATGATGGACATAGATGCTGTACACCTATCGCTGACTCAGCGTGCTGAGTATATGCAGAGCAATAAGTGCTTTATCTGTCACAAGGTTGGCTGTAGGTCCTCCAACCACACCAGATCCAGAACCAACCGGACCTCACGTCCCTGCCTGACCACATCCTCCAGATGCACTGCACATCCTACTTACAAAGTCCCACAATGACGGGCACAAACCACCACCACCACGGAGGAGGATGATGAACTCTCGGCTTACCTAGAAGGAATGGGTAGCACTGAGAAAGGCGCCACGATTAAGATCCTCAAAACTGCTTTCAGGGAGGGCAGCTCGTCTGCAGATGAGGAGGAAGGCTACCAAGCCATGGCTGAGGTAAGAATGGCCACTTACCAAGAGTGCCAAAAGGAAGCAACCAGGGCAGCACCACGAGCCAGGGCTGTACGGTCTGGACCATGGAACAATAGATTTTCTGCTATCATGCCAGCAGACCTCTGGACAACCACCCCAGAGGAAGTCCTGGAACATTCACTAGGCATGTACCCCAATGACGTATCTGTCCAGTCAAGAGTGGACACGGACGCAGCTACTCCCAAGGGTCAAGGGACGGGGCTTGGACTGCAACCTTCTTCTCAAGAGACTGCCATGAGAAACACAGTCAAACATGGAATCAAGGTGGTAAGAGTGGTGAGAGAAGAGGAAGAGGCATGTGAGATACCTGGAACCAACCAGGACACGTGGCCTGGAGCAGGAACTGACCTGCCCAACTGCATACGGAGTGTCTCCAGTTTCTGCGAAGAGGCAAGTGCGATACATGGACCCGACCACGACACTTGGCCTGGGACTGGAACCGACCAGCATTGAAGAATGTCTGGAACCGACCAGGGTTTTTGAAAGGTGGGAATGGGTCAACGTCATACCCCGCCTATAATATTTCTCATAGATGTTCTCCAGTGTTTGTGTCAGGAAGTAACTTGCAATCGATCACTATGCCAGTCACTCTCTACCCTCCTGACCACACTGCATTCAAAAGCATTGACACGAAGGCCCTCATTGACTCTGGGGCAACCAGTTGTTTTATCGACTATGCTATGGTAGTGGCATGCGACATACCCACTACATGACTCAAGACACCCCTGCGGGCGAGCAACATCGACGGATCACCCAATAAAAACAGCCTAATACGAAAACAGGCATTGGTGCTAATGCAGCTTGGAGAAACCACTGAACTCCGAGACTTCCTTGTTATTGACTGTGGCAAGGACAAGATCATCCTAGGGCTCCCATGGCTCCGAGATTGCAATCCAGAGATTAACTGGAGTACAGGAACCATTCATATTCATGATACAGAACTGACTGTACAGAGATGAACAAGGGAACGAGAAGACGTCCCGGCTGAGGCCCATACTATCAATGTCTTCAACAGAAAATGCCAGATGAACAAAATATGGCGATGAAGAGCTCTGTGGTGGAAGCAAAATGTCGATCCGTTACTTATGGCAAGGACCAATGAGGTTCATCTGAAGGTACCTGACATGGAACCAACCATGTAGCGAGAGGAAATACCGGGGCTCATGGAATGTGAGGAGGATGACTGTTACGATTTACTCTTTCTTTCTACCTTCTCCTCTTTGTACTACTATTGCTACGTGTTCGAACCTCGCCCAGGACTATATTTCTTTTCTCTTATCGCTGACTCTTTCCTAACCACATGATCTTATCTCCACTTGCTTCGTCAGCGATTCCTTCCATCCGATTCCATCGCTTTCTATAACGCTCTATGCCTACCCTTAAGATCTTTCCTTCAACTATTTAAACCTTGTCGAAACACCTCTGTATTCCCAGTTTAGACCTCCTTGGAATACATCTCTCATCCACGCTTTCCAAGCCTTGACTCGTCGACGACATTAGATCGACTCCTTGACCCCTTGAACCTTCGATACGTCGACACTTGATCGACTTCTCGAACCTTTGAACCCTTGAACCTTCGTCACGCTAGCATAGACTAGCATTCCTTACTCTATTGGACTTCGTACCGCCATTGAGGGTACACTCACTCAGAACCCTTGACTCCTTTGTGACCGTCCAAGGCTACATCCGACCCTACCCGGGCCAGTCGTAACAATGACGATGAAGAGCCAGCTGGACTCTCTATTAAGAAAACTACGATTTCGACTTCTCTTGCACAAGACACGAAGAAGAGCAAGACGGAACTCCCGCAGGACTTCCGAGATTTTGAGGACGCCTTCCAGAAAAAGGACAACAGTCCCCTTCTGCCCTACCAGTCATTCAATCACGGCATAGATCTAGACGACTCTTTCCAACTCAAGGTTGCCAAGGCCTACCCGCTCAACCCTAAGGAGTGAGAGGCATGTAAAGATTTCATTGACGAACACTTGAAAGCCAGACATATTTGCCCATCCAACTCCCCCATGGCATCTCCCTTCTTCTTTGTCTTGAAGAAGGACGGTAATCTTCACCCCTGCCAAGAGTACCGCTATCTCAACAAGCATACCATCAAGAATGCTTACCCTCTCCTGCTCATCGGAGACTTGATGGATCAGCTCAAGGAATCCCAATATTTCACCAAGATGGATATTCGATGGGGCTATAACAACGTCCGGATCAAGACTAAAGATGCCTGGAAGGCGGCATTCATTACGCCCTTTGGCCTCTTCAAGCCTCTCGTCATGTTTTTCGGCCTGTGCAACAGTCCTGCGACTTTTCAATCGTTTATGGACTTCATTTTCAAGGATATGGTAGCGGAAGGATGGTTGATCATCTATATGGATGATATGTTGATCCATTCTAGGGATCTTAACAAACACCACCAATGAACGAGGCGAGTTCTAGAATGGTTATGAGAGAACTGTCTCGGCCTCAAATTAGAAAAATGTACTTTCGACGCATCTGAGGTTGAGTTCTCAGGATGGTCATTAAAGAGGGTATCATCGCGATGGACCCTACCAAGGTTTCAGCAATCTCTTCCTGGGAAGCACCAACAACAGCTCGTGCAGTCCACTCGTTTATAGGGTTCTGCAACTTCTACTGCAAGTTTATTCCGAACTTCTAGGAAATTGCTAGGCCGATCTTGGATTTAACGAAGAAAGGGCAGCTGTGGTCCTGGACGCACGAGCAACAGAAGGCTTTTGATCTCCTCCGAAAGGCCTTCACTTCTAAACCTGTATTGGTAATGCCAGATATCTCCAAGCCATTTTTCGTTATGACCAACGTGTCTCTAATGGCCTCTGGAGAAGTTTTAATGCAGAAGGACACCAACGGCGACTTACACCCTTGCTGCTACATCTCTAGCATGTTCTCACCGGCAGAACATAACTATGACATATATGACAGAGAACTTCTAGCGGTTATACGTGCGCTAGAAGAATGGCGACATTATCTAACTGGAACCGACCAGCCCATAACTGTGCTCACAGACCACAAGAATCTGTGCTACTTCAAGGACCCCTGAAAGCTATCTAGGTGGCAAGCTAGATGGCTATTAACGCTACAGGACTATGACCTCCTGTTCCAACACGTACCCGGGAATAACATGGCCCCAGCGGATGCTCTCTCCAGGAAAGATGTGTTGGACACATCGGCCGACAACACTGAAGTCATGCTGCTCCCGGGAGAGCTATTTTTAAAACGAATCAACACCGACCTCCAGACTGCTATCGAGCAGTCAACTACCCATGACGACTTTGTCATCAATCAGCTTCACCAACTTCATGAGGGTACCTTAGGAATCCCTCACTCTTCTATCCATGATTGGCAATATGATGATGGCATACTCTATTTTAAGGATCGGGCATATGTCCCAGAAGCCCACCAGAATGACCTCCTCCATGTTATCCATGACTCACCCGCAGGAGGTCATGGCGGTTACTACTGAACCGTCAATCAGGTACAGTGTGACTATTGGTGGCCTGGGCTCACTTCCTTCGTGCGGCACTTCGTCCAGGGCTGCGCTACCCGCCAGGCCAACAAAGTCAACACCCATCCCACTGTCCCACCTCTCTCCCCTCTTCCAGTCGCTTCCTCCCGTCCTTTCCAATGTTTGTCAGTCGATCTCATCACGGACTTGCCACCGTCTCACAGATTTGATTTGGTTATGGTCGTGGTCGACCATGGCCTTACTAAGGGGGTAATTTTCACCCCTACTTACAAGAGTGCGGATGCTGAGGGCATAGCGCAGCTCTTCTTTGAAAAAGTCTTTCCCTGCTTTGCACTCCACGATAAGGTTATCTCAGACTGCGGTCTGCAGTTTGCCTCGGCCTTTGCTCTGGAACTAGCAAGGCTCCTCAAGTATGATCCACTCCTCTCTTCTGCCTACCACCCACAGACCGATGGAGAGACAGAACACATCAATCAGGAATTGGAAACCTATCTTTGGATCTTTTGCCAAGGAGACACCACCCGACGGTCAGACCTATTGCCAATGGTGGAATTCTGTTACCACTCTTCCGTCCATTCTGTAATGGGAAAGACTCCATTTAGCTTGATGTTTGGGTATGAGCCGAGGGCTTACCCATTAATAGGAACTACCACCTTCCTCTCCACTTTAGAAAAATGCCTTGGAGACCTCGAGGAGGCTCACAAGGAAGCCACCGCCACCCACGAAAAAGCACAACAATACATGCGTGAACAAGTCACATCCAAATTTAAACCATGGAAAGTCGGAGATAAGGTATGGCTTGAGGGCCATAACCTGAGACTCCATTACCCTTCTTGAAAACTAGCCCCTTGACGTGAAAGACCATTTGAAATTTCACAAGTAATCTCACCCATTTTGTACAAACACTGATTGCCTAGAACGGGGAAAATCCACAACACCTTCTGTGGATCGCTCCTGACTCCCTATCGGGAAACCGCTGAACACGAACCAAACTTCATTCCGCTTCCGCTGGACATTATAAATGGAGAAGAGGAATTTGAAATCGAACAGATCTTAGCCCATTGGGGCTCCGCCCGATGCCATCACTATCTCATTTCGTGGAAAGGATACCCGTCCTCCGAAAATACCTGGGAACCTGAGTCCAACTTAGGACATGCTGTGGACCTCTTGAATGAATATAAGGCCAGGGATCCGATCGCCTTCCCTCCTTAAACCCTCAATTCCTCACTTGCTTTCGAGTCGAGCCCTAGCTCCTCCACTGTCATTGCCATTCTTACCAAACTCTTGATGTCCTCCTCATCGCTTAATGCAGTACCCTTCCAACTACCAGTCCACATCCACCGTCCCCCAGACCGCTCCCAACAAATCCTCTTCACTTCCATGTTGGAGAATCCTGCTATCACCCATGCCTTATCACGCCTACCCACTTATAGAGACAACCTGATTCTCCAATCTTTGGGAATCATCTTTCATACATACACCACCGGACAGACACTCCATGCCCAGCTCTTTCCAGATGGGACCTTGCCTGTCTATGCTGCTGCCATGGAACAGGCCATCCATGCCTCAAGAGACACCATCCTTGATGCCTTCCATGACCACGGGTTCTCCAATGTCCTCTCCACGATACATACCCCCTTGTTCATGCACATTCTGTGACCCATCGTCAACACTCTCCCCAGCCATCTATGAGCTTACTACCTGGACGACAACCTAGATCATCCCTGGGACAGCAACACTTGGGCCAGAAACCCAAGACGAACCATCTGGGATGATGACTCCACCATCACCCCCTGTTACGGTTTACGAGGGGGTATACCTTTTCTTCACTACATTTCTTATTCACTCGACTTCTAGTCTCGTTCTCTTCACCGTACGCGGTTGTATTTGTAATGGAATCGTCCTCCATTATACCAGATGCGTTCCCCGATCTCTTTTCCTTATCGTCTCACACGGCACCCCGCCTATACCCTATTTAGACTTACTTCCCGTTCCACCGCAGTCGCCTTATTCGGACATCACTGCCTGCGGCATAGTCTTCTATTTATGACTCACTACAACTCATATGCTGTGCATCGAGTCATACTGTAGTTGCTGCGGATGCTGCACATCCTTTCCTTATTTAGAAGGGGCCTACTGTATATAAGGGTGCTCTCTTGCCCTCCTGTAATTTCCCTAAGCTAGTTCTACACAATATCAGTGTAGTTTCTAGTGACCACCGAGTCTAGCGTGATTCCTAGATAGGTGAGACCAGCTTAGGCTTCGCATCGTCTCGAAGCTCGGCATCGTTCCTCGAGGATCCCTCTACTCGTCACTCGCTCTCACTCCTTCACTCGCGAACCCTTCTTTGTATCGCAGCATGCTACGTCACTACTACGCTGTGCGTTACAAAAGAACTAGCTTCTCCCCTTGTCCCTACTTTTACGTAGAGGACATTCCCCCTACCCACCATCTCTCGCCTAGGCAGGTTCAGAGTACCTTCCGACTCCGACTCCCCTCCTGAAACACCCACCATGTCTCAACCACGTTCCTCC
>JBBPJO010000381.1:0-11049 GCA_038088815.1 Boletus nobilissimus | reverse complement strand
CGTTGGCACCTCAACATTTTCCAGAAAATGGTGTCACGGAACTTCAAAACTCATTGAACTTTGCGATCGCGTTCATCTATGCGCTACAGCGTAAGTTTCACACATCTCTTCCTTCATCTCTCTGTCCCGCGTTTCCTCCCTCAGCCCAGCAGGTGCTCGGAGATGCTCTTGTCGCCAAATCCCAAGATTGGACAGTACCGGTGCGATATGTACCAACGATGGCTTGCAAGGTACGAGAATTCCCTCAATAGACGACATTGATGAGGATCGGCTTCTCCCGGGTGCAGGCGAGCTTGCTGAGTGTTTGGTTTTCAGGTTCTGCATAGGTGAGCTGCTGCTCGTACATATGCTGTGGTGGAGTTCTTTTGCAGACACTCCATTCTTTCCAGGGGGCAAATACTCCATACTTTGTCCCGTGAGGGCGTTGATCTCGGCAAGGGTATATATCCTCTCTGATCGTCTGGGGCTCGGATCTCTGTCTCTCGCATGCTTTTTGACGATATTTCCCGCGATCTTTTGTGGTTTGAGTGTGCAAACCGCGCTCAATTCGGCGGGGATATGTACCCTCTCCGACTTACATGATTGCGATGTGCTAGATTGACTCCGAAGCGTTGCCTGTCAATGTGGATGAGGTGTTGGGACGTGCTCAACATATCATCACGGTCATACACTCACCTCTGCTTCCCTGGGTATTCCTTCGAACAGTGCCTTTCGTCAACACCCCCGATTCCCAAAATTCACTCAATTCAACCTCGTTCCGTCCTCTCACCACATATTCGCTTTTCCCTCTTGTTCTTCCTCCCTTGGGGGATGATACCGTCTTGCAGTCGTCCTGCCATGGGCCCGACTTGTCGTATCCAGCAAGTTACCTTGCCCGTCGACCCCGACCTTCTGGAGACACCTCGTTACCTCTCCCATGTATCTTCCGAAGTTGGCGGGCATCGCAGCCCATTCCCCATACGCCCTACTGCACCTCGGCTCGCTCTCCTCATCCTGCCCCTCTTGACCCTTGATATTAGTCTTCACCTCCGTCACCATCACATGGGAACGCCTCCAAGTCTGTTGCGACAGCGGTTTCATAATCATGGATCACAGCGTCAAAGTCATCGGGTAGGATTTGTACGGTCGTTGACGCACGTGGACGTCGGCGAGGTGCCGCTGGAATCGGGACGATATCATACAGCGAGTCTTTGTTCCCGTTTACCAAGATGGCGTCAACGATCAACGGGCAAGATCACCAGATCAGCGCAATTCGTCTCTGTTGGAGGCATCCATACTGCCAGACTTACCGCTGTTGCTTTTTCCTTCTCTGTACCACATCGTTCCTGGGCACGGTCTGATATTTGCGAGACAGGAGGAAGAGGGAGGATTCAGAGTCCAAGGGCTGTCGATTGACGAAGACCTGCCGATCTCTCTCTGACTTTTAGAGCGGACGGAAAATAGTCAGCGACGGCCGGTCTGGCTGTTCAACGCGCAAGTCCCCCGACTGGGAATGCCCCGAACACGAGGCAACAAGACTTTTAGATAGTAATACGTGCCACTCCATCCATCGCTTACGCGTGTATATGTGTGAGGGCGTGACATCGATATCTGAATGCACCCGTCAACTGGGCGGGGCTAGTTCATCGTTCCTGACGTTCCTGACAGTGTAAATATTCCAGCTACCCATATGATCATACATCACAAAAAAAGTACATACTCATGCATACGATGATGTTCGAATTGTTCGAACAGAGTGAGGTGGGGTGCTTTCGATGCCACCTGAGTGAATGGGTTGATCTGAGGAAGGCGTGTATATATATTACTAGGTGGAACATTGTGTGCGATGGTGGCGTCCATAAAGGATGGAATTATACGTTGGCAGCTTTAATCATTGGTACGTACTACGTATTGTATATGATGAAGAACTTCCTGCCAGTGTGTTGGTGATGACGTTGGTATGGTGTTTTATCGACCTGAGTCTCACATGGCTGATCCACGTTCCAATTTAAAAAAATTACATGCATACGATTGTCTCCAATACGGCGGTACAAATCTGCTGCGCCGGAACCAAACTCGCGCTCCTGATCTCCAATGGAGGAGAATATTCTGCACATTCATCCGTGGCTTTAAGCTCTAATGATAGAATGGTTGCTCGAACTTCCGAGAAGCTCATTTGCTTCTTTGACCATTCCCGTTTGCCGGCGATGCCAGAGCCTCTGATAAGCAAAGAAACACTCGTGGGAAAAGCAAGGCCAAGCCTTATTGATGCCTGCTTCAAGGCACATTGGTGGCGACCTGGGTGCAATTGAAGCGTGGTCACGGTGAATGGATGCGATTCTGAACGTAGCGGGAATTTATTTTTCCGAAGTGGATGAATGTCACGTGCCCGCTAAACGCGTCGCGAACGAAATTTTATACCAGAGGTAAGTACATAGTGAGACAATACAACGGAACCTTTTTCAATCACACTACCTCCGAGTGGTGACCAGGTCAGCAGACCGTCGGGGGTATTCAATTAGTGGAGCTCTGTGGGGTTCTAATAATCATAGTAGTGGCGCCAGAGAGGAAACGAACAGATGAAATCTCCATCTACTCATAATCAACTCTACTTCCGCTCTTCTTCCGTTACTGTAGGGCTGATGAGTCCCCGTTCTCGCCCCCTCCAATCGCACAGTCGGTTCACCTTCGAACGAGTGGGTAATGAACTAATATGAGCACAACACGTGGGGTCGTCGAGGGTTCTGGATTCCCTTGTGGGCTAGCTCCACGCTGGCATGACACAAGCATGCTGGGTGAAGGCAGACAGACATAGAACTTGCTGAGTTCATCGCGACCAAGGTGAAAACGGGGAGTGGACAACCACCGTTGTATCACCGCACCACGATTTAGTGTTCAAGGCAGTTCTACCGGTCTGTGTCCCAGACTATGCCAGTGCCCTGTGACTCGTCTTTGGCTGGCTCAATCTCGTAGCTGAGACACCTTGGCATCGTGTTTGTGAACACTAATGAAAGGTCAACTTCAGGCGGTTTACCTAGATGACGACCCGGTGAGTGGTTGACACTTTCGCGTTCAGATGTCTGTGCATCGACAGAACTGGGAAAAAGTTAGCGTGTACTGTAGGCAAAACAATCTCTGAACGTACCTAGCGCTACGATAATCGTAGGGGCGCACGAAGGCGCCAGCCCTTCAATAAGCGGCGTCAATAAGATGAATCAATATGACCAAGAAATAGTCTATTCATTGCCGATTATTGTCTGCTAGCACGGAGCCAACGAAACGACCAAAGCCTTATAATCCGTCTCGAAGTTCACGCGTCCCATGAGCTTCACTTAGTGCCGTTGCAGCAGGGGTCCTCAGTAGTGAATCAATGACCACGATCTCCGGTGTCATGCGATCCGCAACAACGGTCTTCGCAATCCTTGACGTTTGGTTATCCTCGATGGCGCCAACTGGCCCTCTCCCGATAGAGGAATCGCGGTCAATAACAATCCTGTCACGGTCGCCTCCTTTAACTGCGGTATGCTTTCCTAGTTTCTTGCGTTGAGACTCGGCGGCAGGTTCGAATCTGACGACAGCAACATATGCTGCCGCGAGTATTGCAGACGCTACCGAACCTTCTTGCTTGGAAGAAGTGGCCCGGGAACTATCTTTGTCAGTAACAAGCTCGGTTACCTTTCTCTGTTCGTTCGCAACTCTAGCACCACGGGAGTCTTCGATCGCGTCCGGCTGACGTTTACAATCACTTGTTAGCATAAAAGACGCGAACGACACAATACTTTACCTTGCGTCACTACGGCTTTGTTTGAAGTTATCTTCTCTGCGTTCTTTCAACGTCACCACGGAAAGGTCAACGTCATATTAGGGTTGCAAGCCCTGACTAAGAGGTACTTGATATCTGTCGATCACTCGAATTCATCATGTGCATGTGCACCACCTCGTCCCAACTGAAATTGACGTCCACCGCGCCAGGAGGCCCATGAGGACGTCAGATAGTGATAATACATGCGGTGCGAACGCCCACAGATGTACTGGGGCCTTCCGATGAGCTGAACTCGTTCTGCGTCGCCCATCTACGCGTGATTCCGTGACCGTCTCGGCTTGCACTGACAGCTTACCAAAGACAGGCGGCACGGGCTCTCGCACCAAGCTGTACTTCTGTTGGCCCTCACATCTAAGCCATCGGAGGGGAGTGAGTCAACAGTCAGGCGACTTCGCCTTGACACCAGCCTTGGAATGGAAGATCGTAATGTCCGCGACTTGAGTATCATCGTCGAAAAGCCAACCCCCTTAACTGGGTGTCTTCGGATTTCCGTTAGCATCTGCAAGGCTACGGAAAACGCCTACCTTGATTCTAGAACTACAATGAGTAGTACCAAACAGAGTCGGTGTACACATTACATAAGCCAACAACCTAGTTGCCTTTCTCCAAGTTCAGGAGACCCACTGAATATCCAATTTCCCCAGGTGTGGCGCTGTGGCCCATTTGGGCCCCCCACATTGTGAAGAGGCTATTTGTGGCGACTTGATTGCCCTTGGCCTACGACAATCACCCAGCCTCTTTCACACTTAAATGTGTTAAGATCTCCTTTGTGATGTACTCAACCTCTTTCTTTAGCTGGCAGTGGTGCCAGTGGCTTGGCTCTTGGGTTGGTATCAAGTACGTGCCCAATGCAGTCGATGTTCTGTGATGCCCATGACGAAGATGACGGCGCCATGTTGACGGCACCCCTTCGACCTGACGTGCACGATGGCGTAATGCCCACACACAATGACACTGCACCACCTCGACACGACGCGACCATCAAGGATGGGATTGGATAAGCAGTAGTCTAAGGTGTATCCAGGTATGTCCTGTTGTTTTCGTCGCACCAATGCCGCCGTGTGTATGGATGCGAACATGGTGTATTCTTTTGGCACAATATGTCTATGAGGGCCATACGTTCTATGGACATCGCATTTAACCCGAATATGTTTATATCGGCATGTCTCGATCAAACGGTCAAGATGTGGGCTCTGGGACTGCCAACTTTACGATGGACGCTCACGACAAAGGGGTCAACTATGTCGATTTCTACCCGGGACCCGACCGACCCTATCTCGTGACGACTGGTGACGATCAAAATCTTAACAACAGCTGCGTTTATTACAATGTTTATGCCAGTCACAGTCTATCATCACTTGTGCGTCCAATCCTTTGTACCTTCTCCGCGCCATGGTCTTCCACCTCTGTATCATTATCCTTTACCTGTCGAAACTCACCTTGTCGTCCTTGGACAGCATGATGCCTACCCTTTGGCCTCTCGGCCCTATCCGCAAGCACAAAGACACTCTTCTCCACACTCCACTTTTTCGGCTTTCACGCCTCCAACACACTCGAATACTCCAGCGAGTGATACCGGTGAGTCTTGGTTTCGTCACACCCTCAAATTACCCTCTATCTCTCCCCTTCTGTCAAACGTCACGTCACGTGTCGGGTTATATTTGTCTGGCACTCGACACCGCTGGGTGAACTGCTTCGCTCACCTATGGCGATTGTGCCACGTGTTTCCGTTCTCATTGCTGCCATCGTGCTGGCCCGGTTTCGGCACCTATCTTCCATTCATGCTATCTAGAGGATACCATTCTTTGCAGGCTACCCGCTCCATGACGTATCTATGTGCTTGTCGGACGTCTTCCATGACGGGTTGTCCACAATTGCAGAGTATTCACAGAGCATGAGTCATATGGTCGTGGTTTCCTGCCAGCATGCGGGGGACGTCTTCACCCCTTGATTTTTCGGCCGCGTGCGATTTTTCTGCCACCATTTCAGAGCTTCTAGCTTCGAACGTGGTTTCCTGTGGTCGCGTTCACTATAGTTAGGTTTGGGGCTCTTCCCTCAGCGGCATTTAAAGCCAACTTACGCCATCTTTTCTATTTCCTTTCTTTGCCCCTTCTTTTATTTTCTGACGCATGTTTGTTGCATTTCCTTTCATTTATATCGACGTACGATGAATCAACGTGCTCCGTTCTTGTGGTCTGGGTCTCCGCTTTCCCGAAATTCCCCTTCGCCCTCATCCTTGTCGACTTGTTCATTCGACACTTCATCTTCCACGCTTTCATTTCTCTCGACCCCTTCACGACCTCCCTCCTTACCTGCGTTTCCGTCTTCTACCTCAGGATGTGGACACCTGTCATACCATCGCAGTTTTCTCACTTCTACTGCAGCAAGGGCTGACACAAATGATGTGGTGCACCCAGGTACTGGTGTTTCAACGCAGTTTCGCCAGCAGGATCATATGGAAGCTATCGCGGGATGAATACCACATTGTCATCATCACTTGATGAGAGCGGGGGAAGTGGAGGGGCGAGTGGAATATCCTCGGGAGTGATGGGGTCAGAGTCTTCACAGGGGTCAGAAGCGTTATCAAGGGCATCGCGGGCGATGGGAATGATGGAGTTGCGTCGCTATGGGGCTCCATATGCGGTCGAGGACGAATTGAGGGCCGATTTTACCGAGCAAGATGGGAGGCGAGATCAGATATCAGGGCAGGAGGAAGGGGTCGATGAACATGGACATAGGCAGAGGCGGGGCGCCATTCACGCACATTCTACTTCCCTATCGACCGTTACCGGGTCCCCACCGCAGCCGGGAGGGGGATCGTTGCCTATGGGTAGCATGTTTCCAGGTTCGGGTTTTCGATCTGGTTCAGGCTATGAAGCGCAGCTAGGTCACTCGGTTCAGTCGTCCTATCCCCACCATGAATTCGTTCAACAACATGCGCAGCCACAAGCGCAAGCTCTCGCACGCCATGCGGGCCTCACAGGGACAATATCAATATGAGACTGTTTCGGCTTCACATGCAACGCCAACGTCGGGATTCATGAATCCCCATAATCGCTCAGAGTTCCACCCGCAGTCACAACTTCGAATGGTCGAACCTCAAGGACAAACGCCAGCCGCTGTACCTATTACATGTGCTCCACCCGTTCGAACTTCGACTAAGCGCCCACGGCCAGATTCGTCTACAAGGATCAAAATCGGATCCTCTCGAAGTCATTTGGTCGAAAGTGATGATGACAGCGACGATGAGGAGATCATTGAGTGGGTCCCTGGTTTGGATGATGGTGGCGGTCCGAGTAACAATCTCAGTTTTGGCTTCATTGGGAGTGGAGGGACGAGTACCCTTGGCGCTGGAGGAGGGTCAGTCCAGGCTCTACCAGGGCTACCAGGTGGACGAAGGTGCGTCTCCCTTTTATTTCGCTGCCCTTTTCCTTCACCCCTGCGGATGATGTGATGCTGACGGTACCGTTTTCCGTTTTCCGTTTTTCTTTTTTCAATCAACTCTCTGTACGGTATTTCTGGTCATCTGCGACCATAATGGACGACGACATGTCCATCATTATGCATCTTCATGAAACATACGTGTTTCTGACTCGGTTATAATTCATACCTGGTACCAAATGCCGGTCATTCGCCCGGCCTCTTTGGGCACTGCCCCTGCCGGCCGCCTGACCATTACTGGACTGCCCGCCCCACGTCGATTGGCATGCTACCACGGGCCATGGCACATCACTGCATCGATATACTCCCGTTGCCACCGGCTCCATCTCGTCTATCAACATGCTTCTCGGGCCGCGCCCCACCCCACCTCGGCGATATTTGTTCCGTACTTCTGACACTGCGGATGTGCTTTCCCAATCGGCTGTGCCCTGAATTATGAACTTACCGGTCACGCATGATGACCTGGTCGCCTCGGATTGTCTCGGTGGATCCATTCTGTCCTCGGCTCGGTGATGATACCTGATCCGTCATACCACTACATTTCATCCATCTCCATCGTCTCCCATATCACTGTTATGCAGGATCGGAGCGTGCACATATTGCAAACGGCTCAAGGTTTGTCCCTCGCCTGCTGCAGTCTACTCACTCGCTTATCAAAGTATCTCTTCATCACTTTACGGCTAACTCAACATGTTGGGCATTCGTGTTTCTACGGTATACAATGTCTCCGAACACACGTGTTTGCGCCTCTGAAATGTTTCATGATCGTGGCGCCTTTTCAACCATCGCGTCATGGTCCGAATTTGAAACGGACGCAACTGCAATTTCGATTCTTAAACCTCCGGAACCTCGTGTCAACAACTACTATTCCACTTTCGTCGACCCATCACTTTGATTT
The DNA here is from genome assembly GCA_038088815.1 of Boletus nobilissimus. Taxonomy (NCBI): domain Eukaryota; kingdom Fungi; phylum Basidiomycota; class Agaricomycetes; order Boletales; family Boletaceae; genus Boletus; species Boletus nobilissimus. The sequence continues at coordinate 2,908 of JBBPJO010000381.1, read as the reverse complement.
GGCCGTTTTGGACCATCCCTTTCACGTGATGCGCATAATGAAACTGTACCTAACGACTCCGCATGCAATGTTTCTTGTTCGGAACATACTGCGACGTTGGGAATGATCCTTGTTTCTTCCTGGCTTGCCTGATTTATTCGCCATTCCCTTGGAACCCGGTCTGGAATCTCGCTATCCCCAATATGGAACCACTGGAATCGGACCGCTGTTAATTTCAATCCTCCTTGCACTCTGACGCTTCCGGGAATCAATCACTCCAGCTCTGGCTTGTATCACTTCGTGTTCGCTGTCATCAATCATGATCCGTTTCCAGACGACGATAGATGAAGCGCGACCTTCCGGAGGGTGCAAACACGTGTAAGCGTTGTGCCTCTACCGGCCATCCCTGCATCGTTGATGCAAAGAAGCCTAGAACTACCCCCAAGTAAGTCCATTGCGATGCTTCCTTGTTTTCTCTCTTTCCTGCGACGTTTTGGCGCCGTCCCCGAGCACTGCATTGCCGTCGCGTTTCCATTTTTGGATATTGGAGTGTGACATCTCCCACTGCAGAACCGGATTCCTGTTCGTTTGTCAATCCGCGATTGGCGTGATGGCCACCTGGTCTAGGTTTTATCCTGGAAGCAGGACGGCATGCAGGGTCATTAATACCCACCCTTCATAGAGCCAACGAATAGGCTACTCCTTTTCTTTTTCGCATCCTTTCTCTCCGGCAGGAGCAGTGCTCGCAGCAGGGGCCGTATTGTTTTGGCCTCATTGGCATTCACACTACAGTCGAGCTACTTAAGTGTGCCCGTCCTCTCTCCGTCGCTCGTCGTCTTCTCCTTGTTTCTTCACTGATCCTCTTACCAACTCACCTGTTTATCACGTTGACGATTTCACTTGCAAATTGTTCTTCTTTTTGTCGTTCGATGTCGACAGAAATGAAGCATTCTTCATCCCGCGATTCAATTCGTTCTGATTTTTCTGCTGCATCCTCTGAAACGTTGTCATCCACATACTCATCACCACCCCCTCGTGTTAGTAAAAGGGAATACCTACTTGCGCAGATTCGTCACAAGGATCAGACCACTGGATCTCTCTTAAAACATGTGAGTAGATCGCACATTATCAACCTGCGCGTTTCAGGTTGACCCCGTTCCCATTGGAGCTTCACAACCCGTAAATGGCGACGCCGCTCTCCATCGACCAATTTAAGCTGGTGATCTCACCTTCTGACGAGGATAACGTCCGGGTGGTTGATTGGATGGATCGTCTTCAGAGTAACACACAACAACCCGGCAAGGCGTCCGCAGCGAGGATGGAGATCATCCGCGAGATGCGTCGTTCTGGCCAAGTCCCATCCTCTGGTGCCGGTGACCATTCTTCCGCCAGCCATGCTATGGGCGACTCTGATGAGGCTCTGGAGGTTTCCAAAAAAGCGCGCAATGCGCTACCGGACATCACTGTTCCGATTGGGTTGCTCGCGAACCTCTCTCTAGACAAGGACAACGAAAAAAGGGAAAGGGGAAAGGAAAGAGTCGGGGTCGATTGGGAAGTGGTACGGGTACGAGTGGCGCCGCCATCAAGCCCGAGGAAGATGACGATAACGTGGTACGTGTCCAATGTTGTGCTAGGATCTGTAGGCTTTTCGTTGATGGGATCAAGGGTGTCGCAAACAAGGAGTACTTCTGGCCAGGTATGTCATCTGTTACCGTCATGTCAGGACTATGATGTTTACTGAGTCCTCGGACCAGGGCCAGCAAACGACCTCGATATTCGAAAGCACTTGATAGAAAGAAATAGTCCACCGGACATCTTGTTGCACGGACTGGTGACGTCCGCAGATGTGGACGAATTGTTCGATATGTGTGTTGCTTTTATTTACTTCCTGGGAAGCACGAGGCTCATGTCACAGGACAATTTTTGGAACCAGATCAATGTACGTCATATCGCCATTGAGGCGAGCAAGACTGACGTCCATCTGTCATGTAGCCTTTCATTGGCTTGTTAGACCTGAGACTTCACACCTCATCCTCAATATTTCAGGGTTGTCCATTCCTTTTCACCGTCAGTGCGTATATTTTGTCTTCTTCCCTGATAATTCGTCTGAGACTCCGAGCAGTCTGCGCAATCCCATCCCGGTATGATAGCGAAAAATCTAAAGTCTGAGATCTATCCCGTGGCGATGCACTTCGCGAAGCACTCTGGGGCAAACACGCTCATCGATAGATGGAAGTCTGTCGAGCTATGTCAGGCATACATCCTCACGAGTATCTACGTCATTCCTGCCCGACGCTGGGAGGAGGACCGAAGTTGGTTATACACAGGACTTCCAATTAGGTGATGAACTTTAGCTAACACTTGCTCCTTTTCCCATACTCAGATTCCTATAATCTATATCAGGAAAGACGGACAGGGTCTTGGCCTTCGTGAATGTCTGTCGCGGACCCCTCCAATCGGAGCTCTTGTTGAGATCGCAGCTGGCAAGGGAACCGTCTGTTTCTGCGGTACGACCCCCTTCACACCAGGCAAATGGGTCGGCATCGAGCTCTTCAAGCCAAAGGGCAGGAACGATGGCTCCATCCAAGGCATCGCATATTTCTCTTGTAGGCCTCTTTACGGTGCATTCATCCGCCCAAGTCGAGTCAAGATCATTGCGGCTGAACCCGAGCAGTCACCAGTGAACGTGAGTTTTGTATTCTTCGACTTGACGCAAAGTCAATCATCTCGTTTACTAACGTTTAGCGAACGCCGCGTCCTTCAGTTGACCATCAGCGCACTTCCAGTGCCGGCCTCGTTCGGCCCACTATATTACGCTCTGGCGCGACAAGTGCTATGTCTTCCTCCCACTCGTCCAGCCCAGTCAAACCCACACCGTCGGGGACTTCTTTGCTCTCACCACCAGGCAGGTCGAGTCCTCTAGATCTCG
>JBBPJO010000380.1:0-13754 GCA_038088815.1 Boletus nobilissimus | reverse complement strand
TCCCAAAAACTACCACGATCGCGTCTTCGAGGAAGAAATCATCGACCACATCAACATCACCAAACACCACTACGACTCGTACGTCCACCTTTCTCGTCGGTCGTGTCCTGGCGCCCTCATTTTTATATTCTAGTACCTCCTTCAAGGATGCGTTGAAGTATGGCTTTTACGAGTTCCAAAATATCCGTGATTGGTACCGCGAAGTTACCGCAGACGTCGGGATGCACGCTGACCTGGTCAAGTACTGGGTTCGCGCCTCGACCCTGCTCATGGCCCCTGTTGCGCCTCACACCGCCGAGCACGTCTGGGTCGCATTCCTGCACGAACCCCAATCGATCCAGCTCGCGCGCTGGCCCGACCCAGGCCGTACAGCTGACCGCACCCTCATCGAAGCAGGCGCATACATGCGCAGCACGCTCAAGATGATCCGCGACGCCGAGACGACCCTGCTTAAAAAGCTGCAAAAAGGCAAAAAGGGCAAACCAGACGGTCCGTCGTTTGACCCCAAGTCCCCCAAGAGCGTCCGGGTCTACGTGGCGACGCGGTTCCCCGAGTGGCAAGAGACGTGCGTGCAGGCGATCAAGGAGGCATATTCCGAGGCTCAAGATAAGGTGGACGACGTGCGCGTGCGGGCGATCTTGACCGAGAATGGGCTGATCAAGGATAAACGCACGATGCCGTTCGTGCAAGCGTTCAAGGTGACTCTCAATTAGACTCGTTTCGAATCAAGGATGAGCGCTGACGGGGTGTTAAAATACAGAAACGCATGCAGGACTTTGGAGCCAAGGCTGCTTTCAACCGAAGTCTGTCGTTCTCCGAGTCCCAAGTCCTGACCGAGTTCTTGCCGTATCTGAAACGATCGCTGAACTTGGTGGACGCGGAAGTCTTCTTGGTTGATGAGGCGCTGCGGAGAGACGAACCGGGCTTCACACAGACGATCATAGAGACGTCAGAACCTGGTAGTCCCGCTTTCGAGTATCGCAACGTATAGAGTGCAGCGTTGGGCTTTCCCCGATAGTTGGTCACCACATCTCTAGTAAAATGTATTCTCCTCGTAGGATATAGATTTGGTAGCGTTTCTGCATGGACGACGCCAAAGAAAACAATATATTATAGGGTAAGAAAATCAATATAGAAAATTTCGCAGAAATCAACCAACGTTTATGAATGTGGTGTACGGAGTGGGTGTCAAACGATGGATCTAATGAGTCCGGGTTCGCCCTTCCTTATGATCTGCCAGGCCCAAAGAGTTGCATTGTGCTGGACACTGATCCGAGCGAGACCCTATACACAGACAAGAACTGTGACTACACCTCGAGCAAGGTATTCAGTCTGATGATTGTCTCTGAACATATTGATTGTCCACACTAAAAGTGGCAGATCTTATATATCCTAGTCTTCTCTCCAAGAGGTTGATGTGAAAAAATGTTGCTGTTGGGCAACATCGAAAAGTATCCAAGACTTTGCAGAATGAGCTGGAATTCTCTTTCTGCAGTGTGCCTCGTCTTGCTGATGGTTCAGCTGTCTTCTGAGCCTGGGCCCTACAATGAGGATGTTGTGCAGGTGTTGCCTGGACATATGCAGATGGGTGACCTGAGTTTTGGGTGGAAACCCCAGCTCAGTGCAATCTACATCTTGAGCAGGTCTGAAGATGCAAACACTTAGGGTGGCAGATATGGGTATGATATTGTCTGCCCCTCCTCCACCTACTCCTCCTCAAGTGATGTTTCCACCATTCCAGCATGGAGGTTGTGCTTCTCAATCCTGTGGGCAGTGTGTCCACTGGCAAATGCAAGCCACTGGCTCCCACTCAGGCTGCTAGTACTTCAAGAGTGGACCTGTGCACACCATCATACCTCATCCAGTGTGCCATCCTCCCTTGCTTAGTATTGCATGTGCCAAGCAAAACAAAGGCAGAGACAATGAAATCATTGACCTCACCTTGGACTACTAGATCTGGTACATCTTTTTGTGTTGCTTTTCTTGTTGGTTTGTTGTTTAGATATTGTGCTAGCCCTCTTGGGGGATTTTCTCTACACCAGTATTTATTCCCAGTACAAGAGTCACCAGTTGATGAAGGTGATGATAATGAAGTGTTTACCAGAATGACATGTGTTCTCTGTGCTGCAGCTGTACATATGACCACACACTGTTTGCTCAGGCCCATGCCCAACACTGCTTGCAGTCTGCCACCAGATGCTGGTAGCTTATTGCAAGATATCTGGTAACTACCACAAGCTCACTTTGCAGGATTTATTATAGTGAGTTTATGCAATAATTTTGAGATTATGTAAGCTACCCAATACAATCTATTTTGCAAGATTTTGTGGAGTGTATTTTTCAGATTATATAAGCAGTCTGATACATTACTTTTGGGCACTTTTTTGAGATTATTATCTAAGCAGGGATATTCTTAACTATCATCCGCTTCTCTGCTTATGTAATCATTACAAAAGCGTCACTACTCCCATTAAATGTCCATATTTGGTTATATGAAATGTATAAAGGTCAGGTGTAGGAGATTTATGGGAAACATACAATTCCAAGATATCCACTGCTCTAATAAGGTTATAAATTTGTGGATAACATTACCTCTATGTTATGTATCCTTGTTGGTCTGATTTAAGATATCAGTACATTGATTAGTCAAGATGTGAAAATCTAATTTATAAAAATACAAAACAGTACTATGTTGTAGTATCTTTCCTATATGTCAATACATATATTGATCCTTTAGATCAGACCAGTGACAAGGATACATGGCATAGAGATATTGTCATCCACAAATTTATAACTTTATCAGAGCAGTGGATATCTTGGAATTGTATGTTTCCTACACCTAATCTCTATATATTTCATATGGCCAAATATGGACATTTAATGGGAGCAGTAACACTTTTGTAATGATTACATAAATGGAGAAGTGGATGATAGTTAAGAATATCCCTGCTTAGATAATAATCTCAAAAAAGTGCTTATAAAATCTTGCAAAATAGGTTGTATTGAGTAGCTTGGTGTCATAATGTAGAAAATGTGACAATATCTTGCAAGATAGATTGCAAAGTAATTGTATTGGGTAGCTTATATAATCTCAAAAGTATGCTAACATAAGCTCACTACAGTAAATCCTGCAAAGTGGGCTTGTGGTAGTTACCAGTCTTGCAAGTTTCTAGTACCAGGACTGTCTAAGCCTGCCATACCAGCACAACTACTTCTAAGTATAATGGCTTTCCCTGGTCCTTTATTCATTGTATGTTTATGTATTAACCTTTTTATTTCTAACAGCCCTAAAGCAAGAACTACCCCCCTGACACACTAGTAGCAGTGGGGTAATATTTCTAGCCACCATCTCCCTTTTCCCTTCTGCTACCCATTTCTCTACTTCAGCTATGATCACAATATGAGGCAGATCAAACCCAACCCCACCCACCTATATCACTTGGTGCATGATTGTTGTAAGTGCCATGTGATGAAATGGAAGGGCAATTGGATCCTGGTCACCCTGCTAACCTGGTTGTTAGATTGAATCACTAGAGGAAGACACCTACAGATACCACCAAATCTGTATATTTCCAATCTCTCAGAAGGTCATTGATAACTGGCTGCCTCTCACAAGAGATGGTTTGAATATTGCTGTATGCTACAGGAGCCACAGATGCAACACTCTTGGAGTACCTTGTAGCATTCAACAAAACCTAAGATGATGTGATTGACCAAACACCTGGTGGGAGATTTTTTACACTTGGGGTATGTCATCCACTACAATATAGTTTTTAAGCTTGTGCTAACTTGCTCTAGGAGAAGTTGCAATGAGATAATCAGAGGGTTTGTTATTACCCAATCTCTGGCTTAGGCCTTGCCATTTGCATCTGGAATGGCAACATGGACTCATCAAAGTGATTTTGTCTTGATTTCTTTGATGTCAACCAACAAATTGCTATCAATGCTCCTCATGGCTATGTATTTGAAATTGCTCATACCTTAGTTGACAAAGATCTGAAAATTTATGCTGGGAAGGAAAGATGTAGTGTTCTGGAGAGTGCTTTCATTGTTCTCACTTATCCAGACATGGTCCCATTTTATTTTCAGCCTTTGTTTAGACCATTTGTAGCTGTACCAGGCTTTGCCCAGCCTCAGGCTACCATTTAATAAGCCAGTTATATAGCATATACTATGTATGGTTCATCTCATTTAAATAGAGCCCTTTTGTTTGTTGTATTTCAACAGCAAAAAATGTCAACCCAGAGAGTTTAATGAACCATCCAATAACTCACACATTAAATCCAGTGACACATGGAGTGTCAAAATTGAGCTAGGGGGTGAGACCCATGTCCAATGATGAACAGTGCCAGCAGTAACTCTAAACAACATACAAAATAACCAGGGAACACATCATACAACTCACCTGAACCACCAGTACCACCAAAACCCAGAAAGGGACATGTAAACTTGAAATGGAGGGCTAGGAAACAAGGTGAAGGTCCAGGGGGCAAACAGAGATGCTGAGCATGAAATAGAACATGGAAGTGATGTGGATAGCATCCATATGGATGGTAAGGGTGGCATGGTATGCCAGATGTTCGGGGCTGGTGATCTTTATATATGAGGTTGTTGACTACTTAATTATTGAAAACAGCCTCAGAAATGGGGGTAAAAGTGGAGTGGAAAGCAGTGAGAGTATGGTCATAAGGATATATGGTGAATTAATCTGGGAAGAAGTTATTAAATTTAGTGAAAAATGCTATAGGGCCTGCATTGACATTGTAGGTGGTAAGTTGGTGATCATGCACAGAAGCACTGGTATCAAGATAATGAGCAGGGAGCTGGAAGTAAGCATTGACTTGGCTTCTTAGTCATACAACTAGCAGGCAGGTTCTTTCAGGAAATATACTACAGGGTGAGCACTGGGATTGGTATTGTAATCACTACTAGTATGTAGATCTGGCTGTGTCTGGTGGTAATCACAGATAAGGATAACCCTGGTTCTAGTTTTGAGATATACTTTCAGAGAAGTCACTCAGCCCTTATGCTATACTGTGGCACTATATATGTAACATACACCATAGCTATAGTACCCACCCATTGTATCTTTAGTATTAGCTTTTTACTATAGGAAAGCCCCAAAGTAGATCTCATGGCTCACTGCACAGCTACAAGATCACCTGATTTCAATTGCACCCATACATAGCATTGGATTTTGTGTAACTCTATTTACAAACTTATAAGATTTGACAGTTGTCATGGCAACACATAGCCTTATACCTATGCATATCACAGGTTCCTGTGCACAGCCACTTCCTTAGTAATAATTCTCTCAGCCAACCAATCATATTCCTTGTGCTTGGTAAGCTAATGGGTAGGGTGTGATATCTGTATGTATATAGTAATATAGCCACATCTATAAATGTATACAAGAAGTAGCTCTTTTAGTAGTAGTCTAGCTAGATATGGTTAGATTAGCACTATACCATGTTACACTATATGTTATATGACAATCCTGAGGATAATGGGATTGCCAATTTCCCTATCATCTATAGATATTCCAAGATATCATCTACATTATTTCATTTAGAATTCTATACAAGATTGAAATATTAATGTGTAAGTAACTCTTATATTTAAATCTATAATATTAGGGTTTTGTAGGCATCTAATATGGTTGCCCATCTATTGCAAGAGTATCAGGACTGTTTTTGGTTATAAGATACCTAATGCAACCAATAGGGCCTATCTTTCCTTTGTGGATGCAGGGAATGATGGGAGATTTGATAATTTGCCAAATTTTATTCATAACTTATCTATTAGCTCAAATGCTTCTCAATCTCAGTTTCAGCTGAATGCTAAGCTTTCTCTTGAGAGACTTGCATTTTCTCATGTGACAACATAGGAGGAAGCAAGTCATTTACTAGATATCAAAAGTAATACCACTACTAAATCTTTTTGGGTTAACTACTTTGCCCATATATTTATCTATGCAGGGTTTCTTGAGTTCTACTCAGGCTAGTATGTATATTTGTGGGTCTCAATAAGATAGACATTTTAGAGAATAATCATTTTCTACCTTTACCAATGGTAGCCTTTGTCATTATTACAGTAAGTGCTGTATCCATCAGCATTACTCTACCACTTCAACATAGACATATTAGGTTAGTAAATCATTTATTGAAAAGTGATTTCCACTAAACCATAGGAATCTATGTAGACCTTGAACTTACTTATTACAACAGATGGTACTTGTCCAATATCACTAATAGAGATCAGTATCCAAAGTGGGACAATAAAGCTGGCAGAAGAGGAAGTTTAATTTGGTTCAACCAAGCCAGCATGATTCAGTCTGCTAAACTTGGATTCTTTACCATAATGCTACTAAAAAGCTAGACTGGATAAAACCACAAATTTCAGGTCTGATAGGCTCATAGATATTTTACTCCAGCAGCCCCTTTCCAATCTATATCTTTTACAAACATCTAGCTTCTGTGTATTTATTTGTTGCCCTTTACCAACTCCTTAGTAGTGTTTGTGCATCTCAAGTAAACAGTGTCCAGCCTTGGAGGTGGGCACATCATTAAGATATAATGGACATTTGTGAGTATTATCTAAACTATCTGTTTACTTTCTCAATCTTTTCATTGTAATATTGCTGGTATATCAGTTGAGATTTTGGTATAATATTACTGCTGCCATTTAACAAAGACTTTTTTGGAAATATGTTATATACTGTAACAACTGTTAAGGATATCTATCCCTTGCTATTAGGAGGTATTACTCTATTGCATTTCAAGTTATCTTTTTTTAATCATGTTTCCTGGTTATATGCAAATAAGATACCACACTGACTGGATAGTATGTTACTAAGTATTATTTTGGTGGTGGTCTTAGCTGATCTTACTATGCACTAGTACCATGTATGCTGCTGCAGAGCAAGGTATGGTAGAAAACTAATCCAGATCTTTTTCATGGCTATTTAATTGTAGTTGAGTGACAAGAGGAGCAGCCTGGTGCAAATGGGAAGACAGAAGTATGGGAGATGTGGATAGCTGGGTTCAAATATACAAATCTTGTTTCCCTGCATCAAAAGGTCAGACTCCTCACTCAGATGAGCCAACTTATTGGGTGGGAGAACATGTGCTGTACATGAATTAGTATTAGTTTGTAAACATTTATCACCTGACTCAAGAAGGTAAGTAAGTGAAGTGATTATATGTATCTGATCCACATGTAAAGCTTTGTGATGCTATTCTAGTACCAAATTGGTTTCATGTGTGTATATTATGCTGGAAGATTCCACAACATGGTACTTGTCCTAATGTTGTATTAGCAAACCACTTGTGATATGGAGAAGTTCCTTTATAGCTTGTAGGTTTAATGAACTTTGAAAAGTTGTTGATATCTAGAGTAAAACACAATAGATATATTATTAGGCTTGATGAGAAAAGGACTGATTTTATCAATTCAGATCTCATCCGAAACCTAATGTTTATGAACTCCAATTCCTTACTTACTAAGCCTAAGATTTTGAGTTCAGGTTCCTGTAAAGTGTTTGTCAATGTTATTTCCTTTCAACATCCATCACAGAAAATCTATACAGCACTGCCACCACCACCTCATGAGCTTGATGATATAATAGCTTTTATCTTTGCAGGACCCTTTCTCACAAATTAGGACTTAAAACAAATACCCATGCTTGTATATCAAAAAAAAAAAGATATACAATGCTTTTCATTGGTTAAAATTGAATCATTCTAATTACTCTAATTTTAAGATTGCAATAAATAACCTCATGGCCTATCCTGTTTCTGCTGTTGTGATTGATTCTCATCTTTCCACTAGTGAGCAACCTATTGAACCACAAGCTGTAAGTGCCTTGGGTAGTTACCAGGTGTTGGTCACACAAGAATCATGGAGACAGAGCATGATAACGACATGCTGAAGAAAATTAGCAAATGTGATTCTTATACATATTCTACATTCACTTATACTTCTGCATTGCATAAGGTGGAAAAGCATTGGCAATAGAAAGAGAAGCCAAGCCTGAAAGTTTATAAAACAATTCTATACTATATCCTATGATTTTTCCATGGCTATTTCTTTATGGTTCAGATGGCTTGAGTTTCAACTTAATGAAAGATTTTGATCACATTCAATCACAAACAAATAAAACATGGCACTACAAGTGGTTTCTTAATGACAAAGAGAAGCAACTTTACTTCCATTGTTCACAGATTATTTTCTTTGGATTGCAACACCCTAAATGTTATTGTAAATAGATTACAATCTAGGAATATGATATCTCCTGTTACTAATAGTAAAAAGGAATGCTTTCAACCTATGCAAGGTTTGGATATTATTGATAGTGATATCAAAGGTTCTCCAACATCCAAACATCATATGTGTAATGAGACATATATGGTCACTGATTAGTTTACAGGGTGCCCCTTCTCATAGTAAGCTTGTTGGCTAGTTTATAACTAATGGTTACTATGTGAAACTATTTAACAAAAAGGGCTTCCAAAAATCCAAGCAATATACAGTTTAAACTAAAATTTGAACTCATATTACCCTTCATTTTCTACTTAGCAATGATGGCCTTCATGTATGTCTTCTATTGTACTTGGCCCAGGTAGGGATGAGCATAGCCTTGAGGAAAATTCAAAGGTTCAGAGAATAAAGCATACATTCAGTGATAGTACAAAATCCAGGAGAATATACCCCACTTAACAGTGGAGATATCTGGTTGAAGAGTCAAGCAGTCAGTCTAAGGCCAGAAGTGAGACTTAGAGACAAGGAATAAACAGAATACAATTTAAGGAAATCTAAGCTAAAGTCCAAGAAAGAGGTATTGTGGGTTTATATACCTAAGCATAGAACTTTAGAGCAGGTAAGCTAAAAGTAGAACTCAGTAGAAAAGAGGGAAGTACTACTGACAAAGCAAATGGAGTAAGAATCAAACATAAATGAGTTAGCATAAAAGAAAAGAATTTACCAAGTGAGAATCAAAACATTAGCATACAAGAAAAAAGTAAACTATAATATCTCTCTAGGGATAGTATATTTACCTTACCTTTCTGACCTGGTTAGTCAGTTTCTTTTAGGAGATAAACAATGTAAAGGAGGTGCTTGTGCCACCTTTTGTGACTTTGTAATGCCAGCTGGGATGCATCCCATGAAATGGGATTGTTGTGTGAGAAAGTGCCATGTATATAGTGATATATTTGATATATATAAAGGCTATGCCACAGATGGCAAAGTCTGAATAAGGTGTCTGCAGCGGATCAGGAAAGGAAGTCTAAATATGGTATAGTGGGGTGCCATGTGAGATTGACAGAGAAAGAGATTGGGAAACACATCTGGTAATGCAGAGGATAACTCTGCTATGAATACAACTGTGTATAGTGAGAGAGAATGAGTCAAGAGATGAGTGAACAAGAAAAGTGTATTGAAAAAGTATACCCCCCTCATAGACCATAATATTATCTGGTTATATATACATCATTAGGTCTCAATGGTATAAGTTATCCATTTTATTGACAAGTTCACTAAAAAAATCATTCTGAAGAAGTGCTCTGTCATGAGTTCTCTTCTTTGTAAAGTAAAATACAAGCTCTATCTATTGACATTCTGCTAAAAATACAACAAACAAAAGGTACAACTGGCTTATTAAATGATAGCTTGAGGCTGGGCAAAGCCTGGTGCAGCTACAAATGGTCTAAATGGAATCTGGAAATAAAATGGGATTGTGTCTGGACGAGTGAGGACAATGAAAGCACCCTCCAGAACACTATACCTTTCCTCCCCAGCATGAATTGTCTCAATCCCAAAAGCTTCCTCCCATGAGATGAGCTGTTCTTCAGGTCTTTGCTGACTAAGGCATGAGCAATTCCACAGTACATAGCCATGGGGAGTGTTGACAGCAATCTGTTGATTGACATCAAAAAAATCAAGGCAGAACCGCTTTGATGTGTCCATGTTCCCATCCCAGATACGAATGGCAAAGTTTGAGCCAGGGATTGGGTAATAACGGATACTCTGATCACCTTGTTGTGGCTTCTCCTAGAGTAAGTTAGCACATGGTTAAAAACTATATTGTAGTGAACAACACACCCCAAGTGTAAGAAATCTCCCACCAGGTGTTTGGTTAATTGCATCATCCCAGGTCTTGTTGAATGCTGCAAGGTACTCCAAGAGTGTTGCATCTGTGGCCCCTGTAGCATACAGCAATGCTCGAATCATCTCTTGTGAGGTAGGTGGGTGGTTGGGGTTGATCTGCCTCATATGGTGATCATAGCTGAAGTAGAGAAATGGGTACCCAGAGGGGGGAGGGGGATGGTGGCTAGTGATAGCTGGCAGATGTGTGCAGTTTGTTATGAAGTGGGCCTGGCCTGGGGAAGGTGATTCTTGCTTTAGGGCTGTCAGAAATAAAAAAGGAGAGATATTGATACATAAACATACAATGAATAAAGGATAAGGGAAAGCCATTAGACTTAGGGGTAGTTGTGCTGGTATGGTGGAGTAGTGTGCAGTTGTACAGCCACTACAGCAGCACAAAAAACACATGTCATTCCAGTAAACACTTTGTTATTATCACCTTCATCAACTGATGACTCTTGTACTGGGAATAGATACTAATAGTGTACTGAGTGTGAAATGGAAATCCCCCGAGCAGAATAGCACAATATCTAAACAATAAACCAACAAGAGAAGCAACATGAAAGGATGTACCAGATCTAGTGACTCCAGTCCGATGTGAGGTTGATGATTTCATCATGTACTTGATCGATGGTGTGCACAAGTCCACTTTTGAAGTAGTGGTGGGAGCCAGCTTGAACTTGGATGCACGTGCAGGATTGAGAGACACGACCTCCACACTGGAATGGTAGGAACATCACTTGCAGGAGGAGCGGGTGAAGGAGGGGCGGACAATATCATACCCATATCTGCCCCAAGTGTTCACGTCCTGGTCCGTATATCCATCATTCACCTCCACCTCTATGCCAAGTCCCACATCGTCCTCGTCTTCGGACCCGCTCGCGATGTATATCGCAGGAGCGCCGCTGAGCCGGGGTTTCACCCATCTGCATATGTCCAGACACCTCTAGCTGCGGTCTATGACTGCCTGACGCATTCCACCCCTCCTCTGTATCACCCATCCACAAGACATTGGTTGTATGGGAAGCGGAACCTGACAACGCCGACGGCGTCGCGACGAGGCACGTCCACGCGCACGCGATATGTGTCTCGGTGAAGAGTGTTCCGCTGAATTACGAGGCGACTTGTGTATGGTGTTCCTCTCGTTCCCATATATCCTCGTCCTCTGATGCGTGAAGAGGTTGCCTCGTCTTTTGGCACGGATCTGTGTCAGACTTGGTGGGACTGGTAGGAAACTCGCTCGATTGGCTTGATCTCACAAACGTGGATGGTATCGTTGAAACATGGACGAGTAGGGGTCTGACATGGGTCGGAGAGCGAGGGGGAGATGGTCCACGCGGGGTCATGAAGACATCAACGATTTCAACCATATCGTCGTCGTCATGTAGGTCTCCATGCCTACTCCCGTTTCCTTCTTGAGGCCTCGAAGCGGACGGCGGTCCCGGCGGTTTGGACGCTAGCTGCATTGGAAATGGCTGTGGTGCAGGTCGGACAACCGTAGCTTTCTTTTTCGCTCTCGACTTTCCGGGACCATGATGAAAGGTGGGTAGCTCGTCTCCCTCGCTTGCCTCCTCTTCGCTCTCTGAGGTCGATTGAGAAAGGATAATGTGGCCTAGTTTCGACGGTGACCGTGCAATAGGCAGAGGATCAATCGTACCTGTAGCAACAGGAGCAGAAACCGGGCGGACAGGGGGGAGTGAAGTTGTGGTCATTAACGTCGAAGGAGTGCTTTTCGACCTCAATCCGATCACAGCCTTGCCCGTGTTCTTCTGAGATACGAATGTCGACCGGGGCTCACTAGCACCAATGCTCGCACTCTATACACATAATCAGTTCTTTGCCGATCCCGTTCCATTCAAAGCGTCAAGACTGACCAAATCACTAGCTTCACCCTCTACCTCTCCGTGCGTATCGATCGTCGCCGTCGTTCCAGAGAACGGTTGTCGAAAGTCGATCACCTCAATGTCTGAATCATCTGAGACGTCTACGAACAAAGGCTTCTTCCTTGCTCGGGGAGCGGGTTGAACTGGCCGACAAGGTAAGCTTGATACCTTGAGTTTGGATCCGGATGGTCGAGTGGGTGGTGAGCTTGAGGATGATTCCTCCTCTTCATATCTTGGAACGACTATGGATTTCGATTTAGACTCGGAGGGAGCAGCGGTAGCGGGTTTAGATTTGGCACGGAGGAGTTCAAGCGGACGTGATGATTTCGGCAATGGAAGCGAGACAGCGATAGAGTCCTCCTCCTCTTCACACACTCGTGTCGAAGCTGCAGGGTTCAGCGTGGGGTTCTTGGTAGAAGGCCGAGAATTAAATGGTTTTGACTTTGTCCTCCTCGCAGCAGATGGCTTCGTCATGTTGAAGAATTCGTTCATGGTGTTGGCGGTCGTTACCTTCCTGCTCGTCATGCCAGCCTGTGTCGTCGTCTTTGTAGGACCCGTCTCTCTCGCTCTCGCCTGCCCTTTTCCCTTGGTATTTTCTTCGACCCCTCCCCTCAGACGAACACGAACTCTCGCCGGCACTCAGGTCGATAAACTCGTATGCGTCGTCTTGTGCCTCCGACGCCTGTTTCGGCTTCCTCCTCCCTCTGCCACCGCCAGCCCTCGCAGTCTTGCCCTCGATAACAGTTGGAATGTTGGCGGCTGCACGGCAGGCTGACAACAATGTCGTGCAGCCGATGCCATCTGATGCTGATGCTGATTCAAATGGAGCCTATTCCATGTTCTGTGTAAATGCGGTAGCGGAATGTGGATAGCACGAAGCCAGACAGTCCGATCCCGTGACTTATCTGTGACTGTCTTCTCCATACCGCTCACTGCACTCACTCATCCTCATCCCTCTCACACCTCTGTGGTGCCTGTGCTGAGGAATTTGGACAGATGGCCAGTAGGTGTCAGCTCCGTCATGTAAGTTGTAGCGTTCTGACCACGCATGACACGAGCGGATGCGTGAAGCGAACACATCTTCATCGCGGATACTAGGTTCGTGTCATCGTGAAAACGATGCCAGAACATGGTCGAGTGCTGGTTTCGCGCCTCGACCTTCCTCGTGGCCCCCATTGTGCCTCACTCCGCCGAACACGTCTGCCTTACATTCCTGCACGAACCCCAATGATCGATCCAGCTCGCGCTCATCGAAGCCGGCGCATACATGTGCAGCACGCTCAAGATGATGCGCGACGCCGAGACATCAAGGATGAGCGCTGACGGGGTGTTAAAATACAGAAACGTATGCAGGACTTTGGGACTAAGACTGCTTTCGACCATCGTTTTCCGAGTCGCAAGTCCTGACCGAGTTCTTGCCGTATCTGAAACGATCGCTGAACTTGGTCGACGCGGAAGTCTTCTTGGTCGATGAAGCGCTGCGGAGGGACGAACCGGACTTCACACAGACGATCATAGAGACGTCAGACCCTGGTAGTCCCGCCTTCGAGTATCGCAACATATAGAGTGCAGCATTGGGCTTCCCCGGATGGTTGGCTACCATATCTAAAATGCATTCCCTTCGTAGGATATGGATTTGGTAGCGATTCTGCGTGATATATACGCACAAAACCCAGGCAACCAACCAGACATGTCTACGTCGAGCTAATCATCTGCCTCGGGTAG
>JBBPJO010000379.1:0-13791 GCA_038088815.1 Boletus nobilissimus | reverse complement strand
CCTCGAGAAGAATTCGGAATCTCCCTTATTACTGACATACATGGTGGTTGTTCTCACCCCCTGCTTCCCTGCAGAGACTTTTTTCAGTTGACCGCGTCTCGCTTATCTAATATGGCACGACTCGTCGGCACACGTTTGTTTCCATCGATCGGTTCTAGGCGCAATGGAGGCGCACGACCACTCACTAATATGGAAGACGGTGTAACACACTATCGCTTGGTGAGTCTACCAACGACCGCCGGAAGCCATAATTGGAGGATGGCTGCAAGAGCGGAAATACAAGCTTGAAAGGCACCCCAAAATGGTACAGTTCCCACTCTAATACGTGGGCTAACCTAGATAAAATAAAGTTCTCTCCCACTGGAACCTTGCCCTTCACGCCAACTTAACCGCGTATCTATGCAAGGTGGTCAAACAGCTTGGGACGAGCGATTTGGGAGCGCAGATTAGTCGGGTTCTGACCTGCAGAGTTGCGGTCGGCCGTTTTGGATGGTCCATGATATCCTCAGACCCTGAAGTGTTCTCAAGTCGGCGGCACCATATCACCCGTGAAAGGATGAACCATCCCCATCCCTGAATCATTCCGTTACTTGCACCTCTATTCGATTAATTACACCGAGGCCCACCAAATCCCGAAGCGCCGATTCGAAGTTCAATGAACACAAGAATTTCAGGGAAAGTGCAATCGTTAAATGTTTCCGGTGCAATCGGAGTCCCCGTTTAATCCGCAGGCTGGCGAAAGCCGAACGTAAAAGTTGCACTTTCCAGATCTTGGGGCATCCCTTCAAATCCGCAGCCGAGAGGCAACACTGTCGCAGCGCAACTAAAGGTACTGCCATCTGCCGCAAATTGGTCGGGCGCCGTTCTGAATTTTATACCAAGGTGTTCCCAACGTCGCGCTGGCACGAGACATAAATTGATGGGGCTTGGTGGTTGCTCCACGCCTCAGCGTGCGCAGTTGCTTTTATTCCAAGGGAAGCTCGAGTAAGACATTTGAGAAGGTGCGCTCCGTCCTGGTGGCCCCGCTCTCACCCCTTGCACGAAGGTTACAATCTGCTGCGCAAAGTATCGGCCAATGTTTCCGAAGATCCGTCTTTGAAGGTACATAATTGATTACCAATGGATGCTGTGGTCACGGAACCTGCCGATTGGAATGGGAAGAGCCAGGTGCTTTTAAGCCCGGCTCTGTTGTCCGGGATGTAAATCTGACGGCTCTGATATAACGCTATGAACCTGCTTCCCTGGGGTCTTCCTCTGAAGAGTGAGTAACGGGTTTGTTGGGGATCTCGGTTGGAGAACCGACGAGGCACGTTGATCATCTGTACTTTACCAGTTATCCCATGTGTGTTCCACAGCGTCGCGATCGCAAGCACCCTCTTTAGGTTGGCATATCGCTGGTTTATGGCCCGCTTTTGGTGGGACGACGGGTTCGCCGCCTTCGCGCTCGCGGTTGACATTATGTGCCTAGTGTGCACTTGGCTGCAAGTACCTTATGAGTCAGGTACATACTAGAGCTTCTCTGACACGACGTGTGTTCACCCAACACATTTATCAAACCAGTCCGGGATGTACCACACATAGACAGGACCTCCGACTGGATAGTTTCCATGGGGTTTACCTCAGTCCTCTGGTACGCGTGCAAGTATTGAGGGGGTTACGGGATGTTCTCTTTTTGCTGACGGCGTCCCAAGGGCTTGTCGAGCAAGTATCCTGTTTTCCATCATCCGCGTCGCGAATCCTTTCCCAGAAGCTTCGACACGTTGCGTGGCTCATCGGTGGTTCATTCCTCATCATGTGGGCTGCCTTGATAGGCCAGAAACTTCAGATTTGCATCACAGACAACTGTGTGATCGCGAGCTCGGTAGGACTCTCTCAACTCGTCAGTCAGTGTCCCCAGTCTTGTCCGTATTCCGTAAAGGTCTCCGTATGTCACTCCCCCAAACTTTTTCACGTTTCAGCGGACGGGATTTCCGATTTATTGCTCGTCATCTTGCCTGTTTACCTCCTACAAGGTGGGGGAATTGACCGGCCGCGACGCATCCTGATATATGCAGTGTTCTCTGCTACACTGTTGATCACTGTGGTCACTATTCTTCATTCGGTTGTATTATTCACGGTACAATCAACCGGGACCGTCGCCACCGACCACGCCAAGGCGAGTGACGTTTGATCCGCTCATCTATAACGGGTCAAAGACGAGAACGAATTGAGGCTTTTCCGTTCCCTCGATGCCGACGCCGTCGCATTCATAGTCTGCTGTGTTATTTTGTTCTGACTTGCGTGACCTATACTCTAGGTGGCGCTCTCGCTGGTCGTGTGCAACCTCGTCGTGATCGTGATGTTTGTGTATCGCGTGTCCCACCGAGCTGAGAGTCTGGACGCGGCAGAGGGACCATTTTCACTGACGACGGTGGAATTACACACACATCATACGGAGAGCGCTTTCGGTAAGCTCACGATGACGACCCGAACGACGGTCACCGAGGAGCACGCAGAGGAAGCTATGAGACCAAGGCTAGACCACGTGTAGCTAGATTCATTCTCGTGCAGACGTAAAAGAAAATGTATGAAGGAGCAAGTTGATATCGTCGCAAATCTACTTGTTTGGCCCTCGTCGGATGTGACTCTACTCGTAACCCTGGCCAGATCCACGAACTGCCACGGTTGGAAGGTCCTCCCAATTTATTCTGCCAACATCTTCACGCCGTGCTAGTAATCCCCACCCCCTTTACTTTCGCTAACATCTTCATGCCGTACTGGTAATCTCCACCCCGTTTACCCACCCAAACGCTCCAATTATGCTTCGCTATCCTTCTAATCAGAGACTACACGGATTCCGCCATCCCCCCACACCATAACCGAATCAAATGGATCGGAATCACCGATCGTACAATTCGTCATAGTGAGACGACCATGCGGGCGGTGGCGGGTAGAGAGCGCGTCGAGGAGAGAACGACAGGTGATAGCAGGCTCAGGCAGATTGGAATCGCCCTCTGGCAAAAATGTGATCCAATCAAGCACCAACTCCTCCAGGTTCGGTGCCAACATGTCACTCTGACCGCGATCACCATCTTGATGTTGTACGCCCTCGTCTGTGGTGAGATCCGAGAGAGAGAGGATGGAAAGATCTGGCATATTTGCTGCTTCAAGTTTGATGTACCGGATGTCTCGAAGATGTCCCAGCATGTTCCTCCAAAAAGTTGGCGAGAACGGAGGTTGGAGGATGCGAAGACTCCGAACATTTGACAAAGGCATGGAGCTGCAAATGTTGCTTATCAAGGGCTCCGAGCCCCCAGTGAATTGGATCTGGAGAGGAATGTCCTCATCCTCATCCTCACCCTCACCCTGTTCGGTAGGGAAATCGCGTTCAGACGTACTGAAGGCGAATATGCCTTCAGAACGTCCCTCAAAGACCTCGATATCTACCGAAAGGATCGTCGAGCTGGACAGTGCGTGATCTTTGGCCATGCTACATCGTTGTGTAAAGAGGGAACAGAGAACGGCGTAATTATGAAATGGGGTATCAGTTTCGGTCGTGGTTTCTAGCTTGACCTTTGTTTTCGATGGAATGTTGACGCAAGAGAGCAGTGCGATGGTCGTCGAAACTGGAGCGCCGATCTGGAAGTAAGAAAGATGGGGTAGATCGATTTTTTTGAACGTTCTGAAAACCGCGCTGGACAGAAAACCAGTGGCACTAGCAAGGGCACCACCAAGGTATAGATGCTCGAGCTTCTTCATATTGCCCATTACGGCGAGGAATTGCTCTATGTTCTGCCGAAACCGATGAGGAACAAGGTATAGACTGAGAGTCGTCAAACCATGCAGCTCGAATGAAGATAACGGCAGCCAACAGCGTGAGACCCTGAGTGTATGAAGCGCTGGGGGGACACCAGGAAAAAGTAACAAAGGCCGCCACGGGGACGGGTAATTATCGAGACCTATATCCAGGGTTCGCAAGCGAGGAGCAGGAGAGGAAAGCCTGGAAAAAACCCGCTCGTCGTACGGGGCTGGAAGGTCCAAACATAGTTCTTGTATGCGTTCTAAATGGTCCATCAACTTCTCTACGGTGCTCAACCACTGTGATTTGGATTCGTAGCTGAGGTCGATGTTAATCTTTAGTGACGCTTGCCTCGATCTGGCCAATAACTCTTCTGTCCAGTGCTGCGATGTGATGAAGATGTAGGTCCAGATGGTCGCACAGTTGACAGCGATATGACGCCAATGATGGCAAACATATGAAACGTTGACCCAACGAGGTGCAGCCGATGTGGGACGACCATCGTGTTTGCAGTGATAATCACTAGCGCACTGGATGAATATGTCTTCCAGGATGTGGGTTGGAAGGCGAAAAATGAAGGGATGGGCATTTCGTGGAGCGTAGGAATTGGATAATGCTGGCTTCTGTGTCATGACTTCTTCGACCGCTACGTTCTCCATGGTTGTTAAGCTGGACACGATGAGAGTTGGATCAACGTCGGCGTAAAAACGACACCTGGCAACTTACGGCGCTCAGATCAGATGACGGATAGAGAGTGAGACGAGGAAAAACCGTCTTAAGTTCGCGTGATCTGCAGTATTTGTCGATGCGAAACATACACAGCCCAAGGGAGTATCCCGCTCAGTTTCAACGACCGTACAGCCGTCGGTAAATACATCGCGAGATCTGATAATCACGGTCACCTTGCGTGCTTTAAAGATGGCCCGACTGAAACCTTTAGCCAGAGAAAAAGAATTGCTTAGTAGATACGCTTGGCGACCATATTCGGTCGTCACTGGGGCGCGCATGCGTGCGTCGACACGAGGATTGTTGGGAAACCAACCGGTCCAGATCGTTTTCGATCCTTCATGACCCTACTCCACTGTGTGGGGAACGCGCACAGACCTGTTTTTATAAATTCCTCTGTGGAGAGCGGCATGAATGCGTGGTTACCGGATGGTGCTCTCGTATAATGATTTGCTCGCCCATATCTGTTTAGGAAAGTACAAGTTGAAATGTATGAAGGAGCAAGTTCATAGCGTCGCGAATGGCCGTCGTCGGATGTAACTCGAGTGGACACATCCAGTGTGTGGAAATGCTTGTGATTTGATGCTCGTAACCACTGAAAGGCCCCTCGCGCGCCGGGGTACCCTTTCAATCCGGTAATATCTTCAGGCCATGCTAGTAATCCCCACCTCACCTCTCGATGGGCTTCATCTCACCCTCCTTCCCTCCCTTCCCTTATTCGACTGTATCCATGCGGACAAGACTGAAAATAATTATTGCACCGGATACATCTCTCACAGCGTCAACACTTCTGCGCCAGTCTCCGTGATCAACACCGTATGTTCGGCTTGTGCACTACGCGCACAGTTCTACGACATTCCCCGTCATCGTCAGCATTCACACATGGGTGTGACAGGAAAACGACCTGCCTCGGTCGATGCCGTCCATCCATCTGGGAATAT
Organism: Boletus nobilissimus; assembly: GCA_038088815.1. Lineage (NCBI taxonomy): Eukaryota > Fungi > Basidiomycota > Agaricomycetes > Boletales > Boletaceae > Boletus > Boletus nobilissimus. The sequence continues at coordinate 8,346 of JBBPJO010000379.1, read as the reverse complement.
CCATATGCGAGGATCGGATCCCTGGACGATACAAGGCTACGCGTGACACGCACATCAGCGGGAACGCGTCCATCACAGAGACCCATACCTCGATGGTGAAACACTGTCCAGGACGCATCATCCCCGGTTCTTCGTTCACTGTCAAAAGGGATCAGCATCGAGGACCGTACCTGCAAAGCGAAAAAAAAAAAGGTACATGTATGATAGATCCAAGGCGGCTGATGAAACGCCCTTCCGATTCCATGTCCCGACAAGGCATTGCACACTGAATACGTCGTGTGACGCACCAACGCGTGGATCGCGTGACCGATGGCGTTGAACGGACGTCCAGGTGCACACGCGTCGATGCCTGCTTGAAGAGCTGCGTTGGCCATAGAGACCAGCTCACGTCCTGGTTCGTCCTGTACACGACCCGCTTATGTGGTCACCCGAACTGACGAAGACGACATGACGTACGACAGTGCCAACGAGAAACGTCTGAGAGGTATCGCCGTGATACCCGTCGAGGTACACGGTGATGTCGATGTTGATGATATCGCCGTCTTGGAGCGGTCGACTGGTCCCGAGGGGTTAGCCTCTTCCCTGGACGTCATGTCGGACAAAACTCGACACACTCGTCTGGTATGCCGTGTGCGACGACATTGTTGACGCTCGTACAACACGACCGAGGAAATCCCGAGTAGAGTAACGGAGAGGGGTAAGCACCACGAGCAACGATAAATGCGTGAATGGCTGCGTCTATCGCGTTTGTGGTTACCCCTGGCTATGAAACGGGGTCGTGAGTGGTCTGTATGTCCGTTCGACACAGAATGGTTTCGTACCCGAACAAGAGTCCCTGCATATTCGCGCACCGAGCGAGCGAGCTTGGAAGAGGCTCGAATCTTGGTCTCTTCCTCGCTCCCCAGTCGGATTTGGCTGTCGTTCTCGTAGGGTTCCCGGGACTGTCCGGTAGGCTTGTCTTCGGCGAGTGTTCGAGCGTACGACGGTCGCCTAATGCTAGACGGGACGGTGCGCGGTACAATGTGGGACACACCCCACACAAATGGTTCCTCAGGAAGGATCACGCTGTAGCACCCGAAAGCTGCTTCGTCTGACTCGGTAGAGAGGAAACGCACACGACGTGATATGAACGAGCGTCTTGTCCAGAGTGTCCTCCGAAACAACTTCAGCCTTGGGATCATAACAAGAAAATGAACAGCTTATGTAATTCCTATGGGGGGCGGGAGTGGACAAAATATTTGTCCCTACCCCATTTTGGATCTTTCGTTTTCATTCTTGATCTTTCGTTTTCGTTCGTGATCTTTCGTTTTCATTCGTGATCTTTTTCGTTTTCGTTCCTGTTCTTTCGTTTTCGTTCGTTTTCTTTCGTTTTCGTTTTCAATCTTTCGTATTCATTTATGGTCTTTGGTTTCGTTTTCAATCTTTGGTGTTCGTTTTCAATTTTTGATCTTTCACATTATGTTTGATCCCATGTCTCACTTTCCAGTGTTTCCACATGTTCTTGTCACCCAACCTCTGAGATTCTTTGCCTCAAGAGAAGCTTTAGACTTTGATCTGATGTTGGCTGCACGTGCACGGTCCACTCATGGCAATCACCAGGAAATCGGAGCCCGCAAATTTTTTTCTCCCAACCTCCACCATCGCGGCGACGATCGCCAACACTGGCAGTTGCCAGTACTAGCATGAACGCGATACCTGGCACCTGTTGTCGCATCTGCCGGTGCAGTGCATACCTAGTGGACGATGTAAGGATTTTTGTGGTTACTTGCCATCGCTCACAGATCTCGTACAGCTTCCGCCAGCATGTGTATGTGGCCATGGTCAACATGACCATGGACCCCAACCCAGCCTGCCTCCACGCCACTGTGAAAATGGCGAGTTGTTCATGACGGTGAGGGTGGTTCCTGCTTACAATCTTACCAAGTGACTGATGTGTACTTAGACCGAACGTGAACCCACCCCGCGCTCAAGGTGTGCAAGATGCCGTGAGGAATACTTTGTGCATTCGCTGCCTGGCGACATGGCCCTGCCAATGGCTCAAACCCCATGTCATGGATCTGGGTCTAGAACTGCTTCGTCCCCACCAAGTTTGGGGACGATGGGTGGCAACCATACAACAGCTCTTCAGAGTTATTTGCACCCCCCGCTGTCGCCCCTTGGCATGGCCCGCACTGAGGTCGATTCAAGCATGGTACTACCCTCTACAGCATTACGGATGTGGAGTTGCCCGGGTCCACCTCCAAGCGGATCGGTCAATGACCGAAGGATGCAGAGTGCAATGGCTGCTCGGGGAATATCAGCATCTCCATGCTGCTCCTTCCCATCCCGAATCGCCCAAATCCCAACTGGACCGCGCACCGCATCGATGGGAGCACCGCCCGTTCGAAACCCTTGGGCCAGGAAGCAGACGTCTACCAATCGTGGTAGTACATCACAAAAGTATCTCATCGTCATCCATCCAGAGCCTGCAAGTATTTTCCTTATGCTCAATATGTTCTTACTGACTCTTCGCAATCGTTACACAGCCGTATGGACAGTATGGCCCCACCGTCAGCGGGGAGAATTTCAAGATTCTTCGAGGCACGACACCTAATAAAGCAACCGCCTTTATCGAGCAGATGAAAAATTTCAAGCTTGCCTTTGATGTTGAGTGTGTTGCAGAGGACGACGCTCCTGCAGCCCCAGTGATCCATCAACATCTCAACCAGCATCTTGGGCAGCATGGTCTGGAGTACACCATCCACCCCAGCAATGCCCCATCGTCTTCCACGACATCCATGGAAGACTACCCATGGACCTATTTGATGACGGGCAAGGGTCAACGAGCATCTGATCTCGGAGCAAAACTTCGAAGTGAGGCCGACACAGATTCAGTTATGCATGCAAGGCTCTACAAAAATGTGTCAAGGATTTGTAAATTGACTGGAGCATACGCCAGCTATCAGATTGTATACATCAGTAAGTCTGTCGCAAGCTTTCGATGTATCTGAACACAGTATAACTGATTTAACAAGTTCCAAAATCTGCAGTGATCACAGGTCTGCTCAATGGGGTTGGCATCCGTCATTTCTGCCTGGCGCTAAGAGGCTGGAATGGTCATTACACTGCTAACAGCCTTGAAGAGCATAATGAGTACCACTGCGAGACATATGGATGTGTGCTTACCCTGGATACTGAGGTGCGTAGCTACCAAAATCTGTAATATGTTTTAACACATGTCACAGTCTCAGCCCGGGGCCTCAGTGGAATCTGCGTTGGACCCATCATTCCATGCACAAGCAAACACGCTTTTGCAGGCCATTGAGGCTGCTGCTGCCTGCCGCCATGTTGTCGCTCCCAGTCCCACCCCTCAGACTTCTGGCAATACACTTGTCTCAGACTCTGCAGCAGTGTTTGATGTTCTGACTTCACCCCTGCTTTCACCACTTTTTACGCAACTTGGAAATCTCCCACCCCCTCTTCTCAATGGTCAAATGGCTGTGGAGTTACCCTCATTCCATGCTGAACCAGACCATCGTGCTGCCACTGTTGCATGGCGAGAATTCATCAAGACCGAAGTTGAGACCTCCAGATCTATATTTGCTCTGTCGGAGATCCAGATTATGATATCTTCGGACGCGCCTGCCAATGCTGCACAGGCATTTATTGACCTCTGTATGGACTGGAGCCAGTCTCTGGAAGGGTTCTCCATTGGTGGAGATAGTCAACAAGTTTTTTGGCGTGGTGAAACAGTGTTACGGAACTGCAATCCTACCACGATCAATTTCAGCCACGTCACCGCCGCCATGTAGGTTTTCTATGTTGTCACAAAACTGTTGCTTACTGACGCACCGGCATCTAGCGATGAGGCAGTTGGTGATGGTCCCCTCCGTGCAATATGGGACAGCCTCATTCAGAAGATCATTTGCTCCCACCACTGGCAAGTTACGCGGGAAGACGGGTTCTATACTCCTGTCATAACCACTATCCCCCCTTCAAGTGATGACCTACAAGCCTTTCATGCATACGGACTTATTCTCCAAACTGGATTACTCTGGGGAATGGAGCTTCTTCCGATCTCGCCTGCACTCATCCTTCTCTTGATCAATGGCTATAACACAGCAACTTCCGACACCTTTCTCGACATAATAGCACCTTCAACTGCAGCACGACTCAAGACTTGGCCCCCATCACAGCAAATTCAGCTTGGTAGCGATCCATATACCATGATCTTGGAGCTTGATAGCAATGCTCGAGTACGTATTGGAACCTCAATCTTCTGTATCATCAATATCTAACATGAGTCGTTTCTAGATCTCGCAATTGTCGAACCTATTGCCTGCTGCACAAGTATCGCTTGGTCAACGACTCCGTTCGCTCATGGTGTTCAACTATCCAGATGTGCATCATGAGCGACATCCAATCTATGAAGCACTTGGACTCGCATTTCAGGAGACGGTTCCTGGCCAAACTCGGTTTGCAAGCGTTCGTCCTCTCTTTTCCTTTCTAGCATTGTAATTGAAATAAATCCTTCTATAGTTGTTCTCTCTGATAGAAAATTTCTCGTCGTCTGACATTCTGATTGGAATGTTCAGTAACCGAACCATTGCTAGTGCAGAGCAAGTCATCAATCTGCTCCATGCATCCCCTCCTGTTGTCGCCCCAACATCGGGTGGGTATAATGCTGACCTCGATTATGATGCCCTCGCTACAGGCTTCATGAACTGTTTGAAGTGCTACCTTCGAGGGGCAGGTGCCCCTAAAAGTCCAGATGGATCTATGTTATTCAATGACTCAGATGATGATCAGGATCCTCTGTCTCATGCCAAACTCTTTTTACGTGTCGTAACTGAGAGTTGCTTCTTACCTGTCAATCCAAGGCAAAAGATTCGTGTGAGTTGCTGCTTACTACTATCAAACAAGTTGGCGTCGCAGTGACCAATTGTTTTCAATAGGTTAATTTTATTCTTCATGCAGAAAATCCACTAGCAAGTGTTTCGGTATGTCTAATTTGTAAATCTATGTCGCTTTCTGACTACAGTAATTACTTGCTAGGGACTGATGGTTCATACGTGTTTCTCTACTCTAGATGTTGTTCTTAATACTTTTACTGCTGATACAATTGCCACTGACACTCCAGTTGATGATGCTCATGCTGCTTTCAACTTCGACAACTGGATCCACTCCCTTATTGCCAATGACTCTGCCACTGCATATAATGTCTTGTGAGCCTGTATTTGTTACTAACCACTGTGCAACGTTCTCTGTAGTTTCAATCACTATAATTTCTGCTGATACTTCCTATGTAATGTTCCTGTTTGCCTTTATTGCCCTGAGCCTGTTACTGGTCATTGTACTGTCGTTGTGCTGTCGTATTGTGCTGTTATAGTGTAAAGTCATGTTACCCCGTATGTATTGATGTGTTGAAGTCAAAGAATGCATGTCTGCCCTTGTCTGACATCAGCACTGGTTAGCCCGCATCAGCCAAGAGCACATCACAAACTGCTTGAATGCATGGGCACACTGGTCATGCCGGATATCTTGTTATAAAGGGGTGCAATTCAGATGGCCATTTCTGGGAGCACAGGACAATTTGTTCTTTTTGAGAGCGTCGGACAGCATGGTAGCATAGCAAACAAGCTGCTGCCATTGCTGTTTCCCCATCATCGACAATGGAAGAGAACAGGGACCCATTGCCAGTACAAAACATATACCAGTCATTCACAGAGCTTGGAAACCGAGTACATAGGGCACTCCGAACACAACTAGGTGATCAAGCACAATTAAATGAAGAAAAACGAATCTGTTTACAATTCATGGAACAAATCTCTCAGGTGAGAGAAACAAGCTGTTGTGTGGCATTTTTACCAAAGTTGCTTTCCACATCTGCAAAAAAGGCATTCCCATGTAGTACTATGTAGTCTATATTGCACTGTAGTCTTCCCTATAGTACAGGTTCTACATAGTCAGTACCTAGATCTACATAGTGCTATGTAGCCAGAGTTGCATGAAGGGTCCAAGTGTCAGTAGTTATGACATGGACTATATAGTAACTATACCTCATATTATGTAACACCAAAAATGCAACATAGATTCTATAGAGACGAGAGGAAACACACAACATAGCTCAAAAAACACTATATGGTCTATTGACAATACTATGACCTGACATGATTGGCCTACATTTCAAGAACCTAGGTCTTACCCTGACCATCCTCAGCATCCTCGGCATACATGTCCTCAACATCCTCAGCATCCTCGGCATACATGTCCTCGATATCCTCCCCATCTCCATGCTGCTCGAACTCATTCCCATCTTCGACAGGATGATCCTGATCCTCTTCTCCATCCTGATTCCCTGACTCCAAGTCTCTATTCATAGCATCAGCACCAGGAGTAACACCTGAGCCCATACCATTCATCTGTTTGAATTCTCGCATTGCATTCAAGAATGCACGCGTTGGGACTGTCTGCTTTTCATTACCCATGTTTACTGGTGTCATGACTCCAGCATAAGCACTATTCATCTAAGACATCAGTATCAGTTCTCGACACCATAAATTACATACCGTCCGTTCTGAAACACCTGTTGCAATATAGTCGGGAGAAGCTTGTATTTGATTGTTGCCTTGTCGAAGCTAACAAGTCCATTGTGGTGACTAACGAACACGTCGGCATAATCATCTTCTGTAAACCGGATTGTTTGGCGTACACCTGTTGCCCACTCATCTATGGCACACTCAATCTATAGACACACATCAGCACAATTGAATCCGAAAGAAAAGAACTTACTGCTGTGAGGGCGAGTGCAAAGCCAACACAGGGAAAGGGAGAATAATATTTGGCCCAGCGGACCCCATCGTCACTCGCATTCTTAAACAATACCTCGTTTATAACTTGTTGAATGGCAGGGTTGGCATAAATCCCTGTGTGTGCGTCAAGGGAAGCTCCTCGAGTCTTCATAATATTTAAGCATCCTCACAAATCAATAACAAGGTTGACTTACATGATAAACGAATGCCAAATCATTCTTGAGCTCAGCGACAAGATCACAGTTCTTCTTCTGCACAGCCTCAACCACACCGGTTTCGAATCCGTACATCGAGATCACAGTGCTGCGGGCCCTTGTCTTGAATTGACCTTGGATGTGTGAGGTTCGTGCAGTGATCTACGGAAGTTTCTATCAGACCAGTGCTCAACAGATGATATATACTTACCAGTTTGATTAGCGTTGGATCATGTTCAACTTGTACCTTGTGGTGGAGACATGCAAGCTGCCACGCATTCTCGGCCCACTGCTCTTCCTGGATAGCCGATGGGAAGGGGTTGTCAGAGAGTAAGATTGAACAAAACAGCTGGATCGCTGTCTGTAGAATGCTGCGTGTTGCTGTGCTGTAGTCACCTGCCTTGGGTCGACCTTTTCCCGCTGACTTAATAGTCTCTGTGGAGCTCAGCATTCCAGAACTCAGAGTAGAAGAATCATCAGCTTCCAACTTCACACTGCATGTGCCCTCACGTCCGTTGTCATCGTCGCTGGTGGCACTCTGAAGACGTGTCCGCTTCCTCGGCACTGGGAAGTGGTTGGAGTCAGCTTGATCACCACTAGCATAGTCAACGTCAGTCTCATTGGTCCCAAGTGATACAGTTCTCCCAGTACCACTGTCTGAAAATTGACTAGGAATAAAGTTAGGTAGAATCATGAGCGATAAATATATACTTACTCCAGGAAGAGTGTCGCTTCACGCGCCAATGGCCTTTTCAAGTGGCGAGAGCTCCCGGGGTTCTTCAAAGAGGGAGTACTAGGGCCTTTGAGCTGTGATGCTTTGGTAGCTTGGCTGGCCAATGGTGTGTTCATCTCATCGTTGTCAGTGAGTTCTTCAGAATTCCTGGTGGTACCTCTGAGGTACTGTAATTTTGCAGCTTGACCTGGCGTGAGGGCTTGCACACATTTCGGAAGCATGCCAGTCGCCTGCTTCCGAGCACATCAACCTTTGGTATTGGAGGAGCCCATGGTGCGCACCTTTAGATTTGGAGTAGCTGTTACTCGAGCCTGGAGAGACATTGTCCCTGTGGTGGGCACCAGGGGAACTTTACCCTTGCGGGCAATCAGCTGCGAGGAGAGCTGTGTACGAGCGTTGTTAGCCTTGGTATTTTGAATGGCTCTGGACGTGAACTGCATTAATTAGCACGAGGCTGGAGAGATGCGACCCAACAAAAAAAAATTACTGCATTGTCTGGTGGGAGAACTACCGGTGTCTGAGCGGTCGTAGTTGGAGCACTACCACGCACTTTCTTCGTAGTAGAAGCCTTGGTCAGATCCTGTTCAGCCGCCTTGCCGGCTTGCTCGCGTTTAGAGGTCAATTCCTC
>JBBPJO010000378.1:0-13797 GCA_038088815.1 Boletus nobilissimus | reverse complement strand
AGTAAAGGGTAATAGACTGGATATCATCAGAGATTTATGAATATCTCTGGAAGGAATAAAGCTAACAAGATGGAACTTGGTAGACAGGTAGCTTACACAAGGGGCAAAATATGAGAATATTCCAGATATGGGTTGGTTTGGAATTATGGGTTTCATATCAGGACTCAGCATGATATTGATTTCATGCAGGTCATCCGAAGGGAACAGATTACGATTATCCCTGATTGTACATAACTATCAAGAAAATTATTCTTGAGGTTGGGCTCCCTCAGTAGGGATAGGTTCATCTACTTGAGGTGAGACCTGGTCAGGGTGTATACCTTGACCTACAGTAACTGGGCTAATGCATTCATAGTATTGGTTAGAGTATCTCTACTGATAGGCCTGAATGGGTGAGCAAAAGGGTCTATCATTCTCATAGTGGAAGGTATCTGGACTTCTGGGTCTGCAGGAGGTTGTAGAGTTGCTAAATCTATCTGGATCTTGGTAAGGATTCTGTTGAAGTATCGGGCATGCACATAGATGTATTTGCAGTAGTTACATTTCCAGTGGATGATGAGTTTTCCCATGTTAGTTCCCAATAGACAGATAGTGACTATGGCCTGGTACTCTTCTAGGCCATGTCTTGGGTTGTGGTGTATACTGCAATGTAATTCTAACTGTCTTTGGAGGTATGTGAACATACTCTCCATGAAACCATTGTGTTCTACCAACTCCTCTTCATTAGGTGGATGAAAGTCATGGATCACAATTGCTGGATCAGCCATTGCTTGTTCTTTGTGATGGTATTCAAGGTGGCTGATGTACAGATGCTATACTACTGATACTAATGGAGTCCCTCACCCACACTTTCTTATACTGCTAGTTCTAGTGTACTAGTCAAGTATTTTAATGCTATAGTATGGGGAGGATTTTGGGGAATACTGAAAATGGGGCATGAGTGTGATGAAATGTGAGGAATGGAATGTAAGTAGACTATTGCAAGAGGAGGTGGTGGAAAAGTAGATGGGATAGGTATTGGTGAAGTTGTATAGGGCACATGATGGTTTGCATATGTGTAGGTAGAATTGATTAAGTAAGGATTGGAAGGAACTGAACTCATACCAGTAAGATGGCACATATGTGTGAGGTAAATCTGCTGGTGAACTCAGGATGATGGGGAGAAGGGCTAACAGCAATGTCTATGCAATCCTCCCAGTGCCTGATGATAGCACATGATACATTCATTTTGAATAAACTGTTCTACCTTGTGCTTCCAAGCTCCTCTCAAGCATGCAGCTTTGCATGGCATGGAACTTACTGATGCTGTGGGTGGCATCCACCTCTGTTATATACCCCTTGTTTCCTGCATCATGGATCTACTGGAGCAACAACTTATCACTGGCGTGGCCATGAGCACTTCCCCTGTCACACTTGCTGAGAGATCAGAGTTTGGCAGGGCGGAAGCTGCTGAGCCTCAGATGGGCAAACAGACACTCATGCAACTTTTCAAACTGTCCCAGAGGGTTGATCCATGGGACCTTGACACCTTTCAGAAAGCAGCCAAACTGCTCAAGCTACTCAGCATCCACAAACCATTCTGGAGAAACTGGAAGTTTGCAGAGCCATTGCTGTTTTTAACCAGGGAGATTCTCCATACATTGCACAAGTTTTTCTTCAACCACATCCTTGCCTGGTGCAAGGAACTTGTTGGAGCACACACTCTTGATACCCATTTCAAGCTTCTGCATTTGCATATTGCCATCCATCACTTCTCTTCTGGTGTTTCCCACATGAGTCAGATGACTGGCCAAGATCACTGTGATGTTGAAAGAACCATTGTTTCTCTCTTAGTAGGATTTGCTCCTGATCAGTTTATCTCCCCCATCTGTGCCATGGTAGAATTCATTTATCAGGCACAAGATCCTGTTCACACTGACTTGTCCATTACATCCATGGTGCAAGCACTTCGTGATTTTCATGCTGGGAAGCATGTTATCCTGGAGCTTGAAGCTTGCAAAGCAAAAGTGGATCTATGACCCACTTCAACATCCCAAAACTGGAGCTAATGCAAAGCTTCCCACGTCAAACCAAAGCAAATGGTGTGCTGATTCAATTTACTGCTGATGTGACAGAGCATTTGCTCATCACCCATTGCAAAAACATGTTCCCGCATACAAGCTGACATTCCAACTTTATGGAGCAGACAGTGGACATATTGAATTGGGAGAAGGCTATTTGACTCTTTGACTTGTATCTCATCCTCCATGCAGCAAGCGAAGCAGCATTTGAAAAGTGCTCCTTATTGAGAACAAGGAAGTGATGATTGTAGACCCTGCATTGTTGTTCTTGCAAGATGTGTTACTGGAGAAAGAGTCAACCTTCCATGGCCCTTGCCTGTACCACAATTATTTCAACTGTCACAGGGGCATAGTTTCATCAGATGGGGCTGTCACTTTTCATGTGACAGATTGTCCAGACCACACAGGCCTGGCCATCTTCCACATGCAGGATCTCTGGGGACTTCCTGACCTCTTGTGGGCACTTTGCAACTACATATATGTTGTCTCTGATGGCAGCCACACAGGAGATTTGGATATTCACAGTAAGGTCACTGTTTGGAACAAATTCCAAATCCAACTGCACTCTTCCTTCCAATCAAACATCATCAACTGCAGTCAGGTTGTCCAGGCATTTCCCCCATCCAATAGCCATCCACTGGGGTGTTGTGATGCAGTATTACTAAGTAGACCAGGTGGTGGTGACTTGTTTGGTAAGCCTCACCCCCTCTCTTTACTTCCCCAATCTGACTTCTGTCAAGATGTTGCCCAAGTACAAGCAGTATTTACTGCGAAGAACATTCTTCCAGCTTACCTCAATCTGGTGGTGCCACTCCTCTATGTTTGCTATTTTTGTATCATGTTGCCACCTGCTAACACTAGCATGGGTCTCTATCAAGTAGAGCATATAAACCCTTTCAAGTCACATGCAAGTGGCATTGTCCCACTCACTGATGTCATACTTGCTATAGATCTAGTACCTGTCTTTTCCTCATCAGCAAAACAGTGATTTTACCACAGTGGTACAGTGGGTATAGTGAGTACAGTGCAAGTACAGTGTTCACAGGCACAACAAATATTGCTTATTAAGCAAAGAAAATCATTTTTAGCCATACTTTATGTCACTGTACAGTACTGTGCAATTATACCCTAGTTTGCTGATGCTCTGCACTGCCTGGCGTGGCATCATGCAGTGAGATGTGTTTGGAGGGTTATTCAGACTATTATATTAACAGCTTTACTGATAAAGATTCATTCCATGTACTGCACTAGTCTTTTGTAGTTTTGTCTGACAGTTCAGTCTTTCCCATCGTGATAAACAGGCCTGATATGATCTGCCAACTAGATGATCGGTAGCAGTGCTGTGCACCAGTCCCCGACTCCTTCAAACATGATACAAAAAATTTATATTGTGATCATATCAGACAAATAAGCACCAGTCAGATGCTCACATTACAAGAAGAAGTGGCAGCAAAAACAAAAATAGCAAAGCTGTTTTTCTTTTAGAACTCTAGGCCCTCCATGCATTCCATCACCTGGAGTAGCAACCTCCCTTCATTTTGAGGGACCTGCTCCATCATTTTCCCTGTCGTTGTCATCACCGCCAGGGTTTGGCCTCTTCTTGTTTGAGGGCTGTGTGGCACATAACATAGCTGCTTTTGTATACAAATGGTAAGGAAGACATTTCAAGGACTTTAGGACCAGCTGGTAAATTCAAGAGGAATTGTTGTCATTGTTGCTGTTGCTATTAGAAGGGCCTTTAAATTTACTGATGTCCCAGCTGAAATCTAGTAGTCAGTCAATGTACTATGCATTGGATTTAAGTGGAAAGCTAACAGTTTCAAGTACACCTCTACCTCTACATACAACCTACCCATCCTTGATTTTGGATTCATATTTGCCAGGAGTAATAGTACATCCTTGGCTGTCGAGAACATCAGGGATAACCACCTTTGTTTGCACAAGCAGGACATGTGCCTAGATCAGTCCAGCACAGTGATTACCGGGATCAGGTAGATCCGAGAGGCATAGCACTTGGGGGCCTAAAAACAGTCAGCATTACTCATACTTGGAATGAGAGTATGGTACTATATTCTTACCTGCATTGTCAACCGCCAGTGCATTCACAACAGGTTTATCATTCCTGGAGGCATTCATTTTGCTCAGGCTCAACAGCCCCAGCAAATCTGAACAAAATTTTGAGTCACAGTCAGCAAGACAGCAGGATGAGAGTTGAAAAAAATGTGCTGCTCACTTTTAAAAGAATCTCATGTGACATTTGGGACCACAGTCTGACCAGCTGGGATATGTTGGAAAAGGGGTTTGGTGATGGCAGCAAGGGAGAAATGATCTCCCTCTAATATGCCATATGAACACCAGAAAGTGGTAATACCTATGCTGTTTTTGCTCCTTTCTACCATGTCATGTGAGTCTGATAGAGAAAATGTAGAAATAGACACACTCACAGGCAGGGGACAGGCTCTTATCATACATGTTGACAACCACAGGTTCATACTCATGTTCAAGTATCTTCAACATATAATGGTCATCATTCTGTAACGCACAGCGTAGTAGTGACGTAGCGTGCTGCGATACAAGGAGGAGTTCGCGCATAGAGAAGGGAGAGCGAGTGACGAGTAGAGGAATCCTCGAGGAGCGATGCCGAGCTTCGAGACGACGCGAAGCCTAAGCTGGTCTCACCTATCTAGGAACATCGCTAGACTCGGTGGTCACTAGAAACTACACTGATATTGCGTAGAACTAGCTTAGGGAATTACAGGAGGGCGAGAGAGCGCCCTTATATATGGTAGGCCCCTTCTGAATAAGGAAAGGATGCGCAGCATCCGCAGTAGCTAAAGTATGACTCGATGCGCAGCATGTGAGTCGCAATGAGTCATGATGAGTCATAAATAAAAGGCTATGCCGCAGGCGGTGAAGTCTGAATAAGGCGACTGCGGCGGAACGGGAAGGAAGTCTAAATATGGTAAGGGTGGGGCACCGTGTGAGACGGAAAGGAAAAGAGATCGGGAAACGTATCTGGTATAATGGAGGACGACTCCATTATGAATACAACCACGTACGGTGAGAAGAACAAGACTGGAAGTCGAGTGAACGAGAAAAGCGTAGTGAAAAAGTGTACCCCCTCATAGACTGTAACACATTCTCCATTGTACAGGGATCAGCAGGAAAGTAAGCAAGGTAAGTGTCACAAAGCATATCCAGACCAGCAAGCTCCAAGTACTGAAGACAGCAGTGCAGTAAATGTTGGATCAAACCACTGCAGGTTCTCTGGCATCATCGACCTATGATGGAAGGTTGCCCACCAGGATCCAGATGCTGAATTGACTCACTTACAGTCTCCATGGACAGTTTGTGAAGGCAGTTCACAAGATCATCATGAGGTAACAAAGCCCACTGTACACCAGGAGTATAACCAAGCTTAACATTCTTGCTGAATGTGTACACTGGCATTGGAGGTCATCAAAATGCCGCTGCTACCTCAGAACCATACCAAGAGTCAAAATACATGGATATCAAAGGTGATACATTGTGGGCACAATCACTGGCATCAGGCCTACAGTACTTGTCCACAATTTCTTCAAGTAAGCAGTTGATAATTGATGAACAAGTTTGTAGAAAGTGGGCAACCAGTGTACTAACAAGGGCATTCTTTGTCCGCAGCTTTGCCTTTCCTAATGACAAGTTTGAGACAGACAAACAGAGGGAGTCAACCTTCAAAAGTGAAAGATTATGCTCATATACTGCCAAGTCCAAGTACAAAAGCCAGTTCAGTGACCCCAGAACATTTCACTGGGTGCACATCAGCAAAACCCTCTTTTTCACAAAGTGGTACAGTGAGTACAGTGTTTCACAGTTGTTCACAGTATATACAGGAAAAAGAATTATTGTTTATATGGCATTTAAATCCATTTTTAAACATATTTTTTATCACCATACAGTGGGGGACCTATCTGTGATACTGTGTCACTGTAGAACACTGTGAAACACTGTACAGCACCATACAGCAACTAAGTGTTTTGCTGATGCAAGCCACAACACTCTCTGATGGAGAAACTGCAAGCTGTTTTAGATCACATAAGATTGAGCAAAGTGTATAGTGTTCAGAAGCATAGTACTCAATATCCCTTGTAAGACAAACACGAGACAGGCCATGAAAGATGCTTAGACAAGAGTCCCAAAACAATATACATCCTATGAATTCAAGATCACAGTCAAGACAGAGTAAATGATGACAGTTCACAGTTTTCGACAGCCAAGCAACAAAATTTTCAGGTGTTTCAAAGACAGATGAGTGTTCATGAGGAAAATATAGTGGGTCATAGTACACCAGATAATCAGCAGGATTGTGGGGGCCATCTGGAGGATTCGATGCCTCATCAAGCAAACAAGCCACAACACAAGGAATTTTGTCAATGAACCTGCAGTAGTACACATGAGATTTGAGAGCCTGCAAAAGTCAGAAGTGCGACACTCACATCCCACTATCTCAATCTTGCCTTTTGGTCAGGGGGGGAAAAGCTGGAGAGAACCAAGGTGAGCTTCAATAGCTGCCCAATTCCCATTCAACAACCACAAACAGTTTCCTTAATTAGTTAAAAGTTCCTGCAGGTCCATTTGCTTGGACTGAACACATTCCTGGCAGACAACAACCTCCCCCACTTCGTGGAAGTCGGGGATCTTATCTCCTACATGTTGAAGAGTCATATGCCGGGAATGGGACGCAAGCAATGTGGGACAGAGTGGCAGATGTTGTTTGTGATAACAGACAACGTACAGTAGGACAAGTGGCTATGAGATAATCTAGGTACTGTACAGTTCTTAGGTAAGCAGTAACGTAGTGAACGATGCTACTCTAACACTACGCTACCTGATGCCTGATACCCATTGCTACATCTCCACCAATCAAAAGCATAAAACCACAGGCCATAAGCATCTGAAATTCACTAAACCTTTGCCATCGCTTTTTTCATTTCAGTGGTTTTGCAGATGAACACTCAATATTGTTGAGTTTGTGCTCCCCTGTTACCATGGAGAAGACTTACAGTGTGTGCTTCTTGCAAGGGGTAAAAGGTCTGGGCATCCTTCACATGGATGACAGGGTGAAGTCCCCGGAAACTGCTTGCTTAATCAGCAGAAGTCTTGCTTAATCAGTGGAACATTCCAGATAATGTTCTTGCCAAGCGTCACTAGTTGTTTATAAGACCGGGGTGAGTGACGGTCTTTCTCTCACATTTTTCCCCCCCCTTCATCTCTCTATGCCCTGTTGTTGTCATCGTTGTCGACTCTTTGTCATTTTCATAGTTGTCCCTCTCTGTTGTTGACGTTGTTGACTCCCTCTTCATTGTTGTTGTCATTGATTCCCTCTTTGTTGTTGTTGACTCCCTCTTTGTTGTTGTCATTGACTCCCTCTTTGTCATCATTAACACCATCTTTGTCGTCATTGATTCCCTCTTTGTCGTTGTTGTCATTGACTCCCTCTTGTCATCGTCATCAATTTCCTCTTTGTCATTGTGCCTGCTCTGGAAACAAGGTATGATTGTTTTTACTCATTATGAACCAAGGATTAAGCTATGTAATGTATTGTCATGGAGTCCTAATATATTTGTAGGTCTCTAGCCAAGTGCACCTGTGAGAGAGCTGTAAGAGGATGGGAAGTAGAGTCCTTGATGGGTATTTGGACTGTCGTTGGTATGTATTGTCCTATCAATATATGAATTGAAAGATTGATAGTCTGTCCTGCTAGTACCAAGAGTCAACACATTTGTTAGTGTACTGTAGGCTGAGACCAAGTAAGTCCTATGTTCCACTTTGTTGATCAATGCATTGGAGGTACTGATCAGAGTATGGTCAAGGTTGTTGATGACGACATTGCCTTCTGTATCAGGCTGTATTGCTTCATGGATTGTTGGTAATTGGTATTGCCTACGTTGGCTAAGTGCTATCCTCTGGTAAGGTGATTGTTAATGTTTGTGAAGAATTGACTAACCGAGATGCTCAACAGCTTGTGATATACATCATACATGAGTTGAGGCCCGGTCATGAGTGTGAATCCCAAACTTTGAATGGGTTTCAATGCTTCTGTTAACATGTTCGTCATAGTCTTTTCCACGCATAATTCCTCCAAGTAAAGTGAGGCTGATTCCATCTCTATTGATGTTTCGATGTGCCTGTTCATTACCATTTGTTGTGGTTGGAGAGGCTTTCCAAATTTCGGGAGGCATGAGACTTCTTGGAAAGTATAGGGCTGGGATAACAAAGCCAGCGTCAATTTTGTCTGCTAACCAATCTATGTATCATTAGTGATTGTGTATTTCTTTGGTACAGAAATTAGTACCTTTTGCCTTCTTTCCCCCCCTTCTGATCAGTTGTAGTGTGTTCTCAAAGCTTGGATGAGCTTCGAATGATGATATACTCAGCATGGCATTATACACATTTGGCAAGACAGCTCTTTGAAGTTTTTGGACATTCCGTTTGAAGTGAAAGGCACATAGACAATACATTTGACGAAGATGGTCATATGAACCAAGGTCACAGAGATGACGACTTGGTTTGTATCTGCAAGGCATTTGATTTTCACGACACTGAGCAACACAGAATCTTCCCAAACCTATGGCTATGTTAGCACAGTTCAATGTATTTTGAAGCCCAACTAACCAAGTGCCTGGCCCCTGTGGCCATCTGCTATGACAGACTGAATACCATGTCCTGAAATGTAATTAAATGACACTTCGAGTCCAGTGTCATGCTTCACAATTTCAAAGATCCAGGTAAATAGGATAAGATGTGCGTCAGCCAATTCCGATGTTGTAAAGGCACAAGTGACAATGATAGCTAGAATGGGCTGAATTTTGAGCAAGAAAATTAAAATTAAAAACTCACACTGCATGTGTCGATTGTCCCATGTTTTGATCTCAAACTCTTCCCATTTTCCACTAACATGTTTAAATGACATATCGATTGAGATCCACTTCGCATGTAATAGTTGCAACGACATGGCTGGGGAAATGCACACAATCAGTTGGAACTTAGCACCCTTGATATTGTGTGTCTCTGCACATCTGACATAGTGCCAGAGATCATCGTGGGACATGCTGACCAGTTACACGACACCTAGGGATTGAGCAGTAAGAAATAAAAACTCAAGAAATAATACAGTACATACCTTCAAATCCTGTTTTGTATGGGAATTTCGTGTGACGCACTGTGTTAATCAGACGCCGCAGATGATCAAGGTTTGCAAGCAAGGGATGGAGATCTGACAGGCTCGGAGATTGATTGGTCTCCCAGCCAAGTAAATTTTGTAAACCATTGATAAATCTGGAGTTGAGCATTATGTGCCATGGTGTAGCATCGGCCAAACACCAGCCCATGTTACATAAGAGTCTACATAGGTCAGTGACTAGCGGCGGGGGTGTCTTGGCTGGTGCTGGCGGTCCGTGAGAATGCGGGCTGCGACAGACAACAACGACACGATGACATGCATGAAGATCGTCTGGGACATAGATGTGGAAGGTAGCCTTGCATTTCATCACCCAGGGAAGAAGAACCCCTGGAGCAAGTGAACCGTCTGAAAAACAGTGCCAATGTGCTAATAGTGTATGAGCATCAATGTGAAATGGGTGTGTTGCTACGTACAACAGAGTTGCTTTTGCGCTGATGGTGGGGCGGTGAATGTACATGGCACATGTGGGCCATACCCTTCTTGCATTGCAGCAGTTTCATACTTTGCTAGCTTGTGCACATCGTTCTCGAAGAGCGCACATAAATAATCAATATCGTACTCCTGCAAGTTGCGCAGGATTAGATGGGCACGGCAAGTCTGTGTATGGTACTGGCAGCTATAGGGACATTAGTATTAACTCAATCACCGAGCGAACAACATACGAAATAAAATAACGATTGGAACGATCACATCGCATCACAAGCGTTCCCTTGCACTCTTTCTCACTGCTATCTGCTTTTTTTCGCCAACTTTGGTGACTGTGGTTAACTAACGTAGCAGCACCAGGTGGAAGGGCGGTTGATCTGTCATCCGTCACTGGCTCGAATTCGGAGTCTGATTCTTCATCTACAATTATTGCTATGCCAAACTTGAGAGTATTTCTGAAAGAACAACTGTGTTCGCAGAGCAAATAGAAGAGCGCAAGAGTCTTCATGAAGACTTCAGCCTTTGTGGTGTCAACCCAAGCCACTGGAACGAGTTGCGAGCAGACTTGTTCCAGGCTCATATACGAGTGCTCAAAATTGGTCGTTAAGACCTTGCTATGGGCAGAGCACACCTTGAGCCCACGACCTGTAGCGAGATTAGTAGCACTGAAATGCATAAAATGAGATACCTACATGACAAGAATGTTCATTTACATGAAACCTGCTCGCCTTTGTCATCAGTCAACAGGCTGCAGTGGACATGTGGCCGGCCACCATGGGAGTCGCCCAACAAGTACTGAAAACTTGACTTTGGATTCTCGAAGGCATTGGGATCAATGGGAAAGACATGCGTGATGCTGACAGCTTCGGACTCACCCGTTTGCGGGTACTCGACGATGGCGCCAGGAGTGAATAACAATTCGGTGCACCGACAATTTCGGATTGATCTTGTGAAGCCATTGGTTGATCTTGCCTTGAGTGAATGAGCGGGCAGGTGGTGGAAGGTAGCAGGAAGCGGATACAGCTGATGAAGGAGTGGAATAATGAGTGTTTGAAGGAGTGGACGGGTGTGAGGAAGCCCGGGAGGATGGACGAGACGATGACGAAAAGATTGACTCAAGATCCAAGTCTGGTGAGAGCCCAACACCCTCCAGCATCACACTCGCCTGCGCTAGCGCAGCACGCTGATCACTGGAGAGGTTCATTGGGGGGGGGGTCCTCTGACGAAGTAGGATAGCATGACGTACCTTTTATACCATGCAGCAACGCTGAGCTGGTGTTGGGGCGTTGGGCTGGATGGCGATATTGACACACAGGCCAAGTCTGAATATTAGTAAGTTGGAGCCAACTTTATTTTCTCACGCCAACTCTCACTGCGCTATCACTGCGGCCTTACTCAAGAATGCACAGCATCCACTGCGGTTGAGATGCACATTGTCGATGTTGGCAAGCATGTTGTGTCGATGGGCACCAGGTCAGTACATCAATTACCTCTATCAGGTGCTCGTTTGACTCGTCTGACCTCATTTTTCCTCAGGTCATTCGCCTATGCTTGAACCTCACTGCAACCTCACTGCTCACCAGCCAGTCGCCACGTTGTTCCGACTCTCGCCATTCGCTAAACCCAGTCTGAAATCCTCCATCTTTGTGTGCCACCATCCTTGGCCGTTTAGGTGGACTGTCCAAGCCTGTAGAATGTGCATATCTATGTCAGTCCGGCTCCTTTGCATTGTCAGCTTCGTTCCTCACTCGGCACCACAGACCTCACTCCTAGGATCGTCTCGATTTCGTCACAGACTTCAGGACGCCCTTCTCATCTTTCACAGACAAACAAGACTTTCCATGTGCCACAATGTGCCCATACACTAGACTCCAATTTGCCAGTCCCATTCGCCAAGTTGTCACCGTCAAGCTCCAGATTTCCCCCCTCACCTCTATCATATTCAACAGCTTTAATGGTCTCAGCATTGTATTCTAGTTAATCTGCTCAAGCGCCCATATGTCCTGACTCGCTATCTTCATCACACCAACTCCCCGCTCAGTTCATGGTCCATCCCATCGCACAATGGTTCGCTGGCGACCCTACTATGCTTCAATCCAGTCTATCCCCCTCTCCTCCCTCTCCCGTCTCCGCTTCTTTGTCCCCATCACACTCCCACATGCCGCATCAGAACTGGGTCTTGATGCTGACAAGGTGCCAGTATACAAGTCGAAGACAGATGACTCCCTCCCCATCTCCACTTCTTTGTCCCCGTTGCGCTCCCGCAAGCCGATGAACACACATCTGTTGTGACACTCCTTCAGCTGCAAACCCGACCTCCAAGCCCTTAGACAGCAAATGTGGTATATTCAAGTTTGTCCATCTCCTTGTCACTGTTGGCTTTGCCGCTCACCTCCCGCCATTGAAGACCTCCCAACCAGCCTCATTGTCATCACCTCCTCCTCCCAATGGCCCCTCCCCCATCATCACGGTGCTGCCCCCCAAAATGCCCGCAACATGGCCACCCTCCACAAAATTGAGCTGCGGCTCAAGTCGGTGAGGAACATTGAGAAAATTACCAAAGTAGGTCGGTTTCTGGCACGAGAACGAGACGGTATTGAGTTGCTGTCTGGCCCAAACGCCCTACCCACTCCGCCCACCCAGCACCTCTGAAATCATACCAAATTTCTATGTCTCAGACCTTGCCTTTGCTGAGAACCCTGCCACCCTTGCTAGTCTCAGCATCACCCATGTCCTCTCCGCCATGCGTGGCTACGTCGCACTTCCACCATTACACCCCCCACTCCACCGTGCTCAATGTTGCAATAGCGGGGATTCGGTGTACAAACCGGGATCCCGAGGATCTACTGTAGGGTACTTACCTTTGGACTGGAGAGAGTTACTCAGAGATGATAGCAGTAGCGGATCAAGAGAGTATTATTTATATTCAGACTCAGCAGAGTCTTATATACGCTTTGTAATGATTACTTAATGTAGGTCACGTGACTGTAAGTGCGTGTCCTTTCAACACTCCCCCTTGTCTAGTATACGGTAAATACGTAGATATAAAAGTGAGAAGTTATAAAGTAAAAGATAAACATCCGCACAATCTAAGATGGCGAGTTGAATTCCAAACCGAGCTGAGAGCGGAACTCCTTGAACTTGACATGTCCAAGGTTCTTTGTGAACATATCTGCAGGGTTGTCAGTCCCTGGGATGTAGAGTAGCTCTACTTGCTTCCAGAGCATCACAGCATCGCGTACAAAGTGGTAGCGGATGTGGATGTGTTTGGAACGTTTTTCAGTGACAGGATTTTGTGCAATAAAGAGCGATCCTTGATTGTCACCACAAACGGGGATGGGACCAAGGCGATAGCCAAGTTCTTCCATCATCTGATGAATCCAAATAGCCTGGTGCATACAGTCGCTCAAGGCCATGTACTCAGCTTCCGTAGAAGACAGAGCGGTGGTCTTTTGTAAGTGTGAGTTCCACAAGAACACACCATCCGCGAATTTCAGGTAGAAACCTGTTTGCGAGTGAGACGTGACTTTGTCTTGTCCCCAATCAGAATCGGTGCAGGCGATGATGCCTTTACCGCTTTTGCCATGATATACGAGAGAGTAGTCTCGGGTACCGAGTAGATACCGGCAGATGTATAGAGCTTTATTCAGATGCTCTTCTGATGGGTTTGCTGACATGCGGGCGAGTTGGGTAACCGCATAAGAGATGTCAGGTCTTGTGCCGATCATAAGATACAGCAATGATCCGATCACCTGTTGGAATCGCGTCCGAAGTTCCAGTTGTACAGGGAGGTCATTCTTCTCTGGGTAGTAACCCTGAGGGAGAGGGGTGTTGGCGATTTTTGCGTTAGTCATTCCGCATCACTCTATGACTTTGTCGAGGTATTCTCACTGGTCTATCTTAATGGTTTGACCGTCTCGACATATGTTCATTCTTAGGAATTCGCGGGTTTCTCCTAAGTCGCGACAGTCCCATTTCTTCATGAATGCGGCTTTAACCTTATCTACAAAGGCTTTGTTGGGGCCGCAGAAGATGGCGTCGTCTACGTAGATGATCGCTAGGACGAGCTCTTTGCCCTTGCGATAGATG
>JBBPJO010000377.1:0-13808 GCA_038088815.1 Boletus nobilissimus | reverse complement strand
CTGCCTATGTGCATGTGCAGAAGGACAAGCGACCAGGGTTTGGCTCTCACTCTGAGAAGTGTATCTTTATTGGCTATCCAGATGGTTACAAGGCTTGGAAGTTCTATAACCCGGCTACCAAGCGCACGGTCATTTCAGAACACGCAGATTTTGATGAGAGACACTTCTTAGCTCGTTCCCCTTCTTCTGGTGCGCCATCTCCAGCTAGGGACATCTCTACTGACTCTGGTTACCAACCCCCTACTCTGTATGATCTGGACGAGTCTGATGCGCCGCAGATATCAGTTCCTGGGGAAGGTTTGCCAGTGCAGCAAGTTCCTGCTCCTGCTCCGCCTCAGACCCCTCCTGCTTCGCCTCCAGCTTCTCCAGTCACCCCACCACAAGCTCTCCCACCGCCAGCTGCGCCTAGCCCAGTCGGAATTGGCGCTCGACTCCCTCAGAGACAGAGGAACCCTCCCAGAGAGTGGTGAAAGCTCAGTCCAGCTCAGCTCAGCGATGGTATGGATGAAGATGAGGATGAAGATGCTGATCTCGCTGCAGATGTTGCTCTTGCAGCCAGTGAAGCACTGCCCAGGACTTATGCCGATGCCATGCATCGAGATGATGCTGCTGAATGGAAGCAAGCTGCACTCGAGGAGTTGGCCGCCCAGCGGAGCAATGGGACATGGATACTCATTCCAAGACCTAAGGATCATCCAGTCATAGGCTCTAGATGGGTATTTGCGAAGAAGTATCATGCTGATGGGTCCTTTGAGCGATACAAGGGACGCCTTGTTGCTCAGGGCTTCACTCAGCGTCCAGGATTCAAGTATCTCGAGGTTTTCGCTCCCACAGTGCGCCTTTCCACTCTTCGCATCATTCTTGCCCTCGCTGCTATCCATGACATGCATCTCTGGTCTGTCGACATCTCCCATGCCTATCTGAATGGCGAAATCGACTGTGAAGTCTATATGGAACAACCTGAAGGCTTTGCTGAAGGCGATCCTAAGGAGCTTGTGTGCTTGCTGAAGAAAGCGGTCTATGGCACCAAACAGGGTGGAAATCGCTGGAATCGCAAGATGCACACTGTTCTCGAGTCTATGGGTTTCACCCAGTCGTACTCTGATGCTGCAGTCTATGTCTTGTCAAGGACGACGTGCGCATCATTCTCCCTGTCTTTGTTGATGACATGACCTTTGCTTGCAAATCCTTGAGCGCCATCAAGCAGGCTTTGGCAGATCTAGGCAAACACTTCAAGGTTCGCGATTTAGGACCTACAAGCGAGATCTTAGGGATCAAGATCGATCGGGATCGCTCCAAGCGCTCCCTCACTATCTCCCAGCACCAGTATTGTGTCGACATGCTTGATCGCTTTGGAATGACTGACTCCAGGACTGTCTCTTTGTATCGATCAAGCTGCCAAGACGCCTGAGGAGCTCGCTTTCATGCGTACAGTCTCCTACAGTGCTGCCATTGGTTCCCTACAGTATCTCTGTTGCACTACTTGCCAAGACATCGCCTACTCTGTTGGCCAACTCGCCTCCTTCACTTCTAATCCAGGAATCGTCCATTGGAACACTATCAAGCACTTGTTGCGCTACATCAAAGGTACTCTTGACTATGGTATCACCTATTCACCTGATCCTTCGTCCTCTGAGTCCTTCTCTGTGTTCTCCGACGCCAATCATGGCGGTTGTAAGGACACTGGACGCTCTACAGGTGCCTATGTGGTCAAGATTGGTACTGGTGCTGTTTCCTGGATGTCGAAGCATCAGCCCATCGTCGCTTTATCCACCACAGAAGCAGAGTACATCGCTGCATGCAAGGCTGGTAAAGAGATTGTCTGGTTGCGCAGGCTAATGCAGGAGATTGGATTCCCTGCCACTGTGCCATCTCTGCTGCGCATTGACAACCAGTCTGCGATTCAGGTAGCCAAGCATCCAGAGCATCATGGATGCATGAAGCAACTGGATATATGTTGGTTCTTTCTACCCATATAGGACACTACCTTTGCGCCTCCTAGTCCATTGTGGCTGATCTATTTACTGTTGTTTACTTTGAAGCGCAGTTACTCCCTGGAGCACCACATTGTATCCTTTGGTTACTCACTGTGGACTCCAGGTCTATATAAACTTGTTATCTCTCTCAATATCATCATGGTTACTCACTGTGGACTCCAGAGTCGTCCTGAGTTGATCCAGCAAGTGGCTAGTCTGCTTCAACTAGCATTTTCGCTCTTAACAAATTCATCTTGCCAGATGCAATGCATGTACTGGCCCATTCATGTTTATGCACATGATCCAAAGAACCTAGAAAATGGTTTCTGAAATAACCCTATGGACTCACACTTGGTGAAGTCATACTTGCTAGGTTGCTTGAGACTAGGAAAGGGCCAAAGGGATAAGAGAGTCTAGTAAAGGAGGTTCCATAGGGGAAACTCCAAGAGGACAAGACTGAGGTCCTCTGGTGCTGCATTAGGGGTTTATATACTAGTCTACATGTTTGTACCTATTGTGATAGCATCTATGATATCCATGAGGCAAACATGAGGTTAGCACTGGTATGATAAAAAGGGTGCAGTGTCCATGAGGTATGGTAGAATGGAAGGCATAGCCATGCATGCATGATGCACTTGTATGTGGCAGTATGAGGTGGAAGCATGTAATAATGTGAATGAGAAGTATGGATGTGGGAGATGAGATGCATGTGGTGCATGCATGTGTGATAGAAACATGGGGGACATGTGTCTGGCACATGTAGCATAGATAGGGGTGAAAGCAAAGAAAAAATAATAAGTCCCATATATTAAGTAGGGGTTAATAGCAATCATAACAGTTTCCAGGTTGTAACAAATGGTGTGTGCCTTTGCTGGTGAATTAGACAAGAAATCAGTTGCCATGTAAGGCAAAGTACCCTACGCAAGCAATTTAGAATATGAATGTCAATGTAATTGCTCTCTATGGCTCACCATAATTCATCGTACTTCAGAGGCTTTGGTAAGATCTGCTGCATATCCCCAATCTCCTAACATCCCGGGATGCTTAGGATAAGCTCCTTCCTCTGAAGGCCAATCAGGAATGACAGATTCAGGCTTCAAACCTTTGACCAGGAACAATAGGTTCAGGTTGTGGATGTCACAATGGTGTATTTTCAACATTGAAGTAACCTGTCAGTTGACCAGTATTAGTGCCCACTGCCACAGAGGACAACTTACCTGAGAGTGCCCCCATGAATCCATTCATGAACTCACACCCGCAAGAGAACCAAACTATCAAAGTATCAAAGAAACAATACAAGACCCAAATGAGCTCCCAAGTTTCACCATACAATCACAGAGGAATATAGTTTATATCCTCATCCTGAGGTTTTCATTTTTCATTCACCAGCTTTCTGCTGATGTGAACCAGGACATTGAACCTCTGCAAGATATTCCTCATGGTATCCAGCTCTATGTGAGGTGTGTAATTGTCTGGATAATAGCCTATCTCCCAAAGCTCTTTGGTTGAGGGAGGACAAGATGCTCAAGGTCTATCACAATCCTCAGGTAGGATGATTGTGATGCTGGGCCAATGTTTCATGTAATCCCAAGTGTATTCGTCGATGGGAGACACCTCATAGCCAGAAAAGATATTGAATTTATTGTCTTTCCTGGAGATATGCTTCTTGGGGCCATTAAGCAAGGAAAATTGACAAGCATTATTGGTGAAGAGTGTTACAATATCAATGTTGTTGGAAAGCCTTCCCTTTCCATCGGGAGACACCAAGGCCATCCAGGACATCTTGATGGGATAAGCTTTTGACGGGACTGCCAAGGTTTTCCATATGTTGCACAGTGGCACTTTGGTATCTCTGCCATGCATGTTGATTGGTGCATAAAGCAGCACCAATCATTGTCTTCACAAAGTTAAGGAATGTTACATCAAATGTGTTACATGGGGCAGTGATCATGTGAGAAGTGAAACCACATCATGCAGCAGAGGCTGTGCTAAGCCCTTTCATACATGATAAGAAGTTAATAGATCTGGAATCAATGTTAAGTGGCTCAGAGACCACAGTGGAACCATGGATAAATGTAGCTAAAGTTAGCTTTCTATTGCAGAGTGACAAAGCAGTGTAGAACTGGTGGTGAAGTTGGTTTACAGAGGCATGTCCTGCAATTTCAGTAGGCTGGTTCTTGGCCTCTTTTTGCACATCACCAGAGAAAGACTCCTTCAGCTTGCAAGTCCACAGTAAGTAATCAAGATGATATTGAGAGAGATAACAAGGTTATATGAACCTGGAGTCCACAGTGAGTAATCAAAGGATACAATGTGGTGCTCCAGGGGGTAACTGCACTTCAAAGTAAACAACCATAAATAGATCAGCCACAATGGACTGGGAAAGCACAAAGGTAAAGTCCTGTATGGGTAGAAACACCACAACAAGCTAAAGAGAAGCTGAAAAGCAGTAGATAAGTAAAGTGACCATCGAGAACAACATGGTCACGGTTAGAACACAAAATGAATGATGAATGAGGTGTGGAATCACCAAAACTAACATGAGATGTGTTGAGTGATTGTGCCAACTGCAAGTCATGTTGATCAATTTGGCCTTAGCCCAGAGAAAGGCTGCATCCTGGATCTAATACTGTGGTTGACCATAATTGATAGAAAAATAAAAATAAAACCCACTGTTTGAAAGCATTGTGCCACCATACCTTTGGGTTTACAATCCATGAATGTGTCTTGATACATCCATTGCCCATCCTTGTACAGGCTGCAATTCATGAGTTCTCAGAAAATGCCCTGGAGAGCCTGTTTGGGAAAAAGACCTTGCACAGGTGTTGGTTGGGAAGCGCTATGTAAGGGAAGAACAACAAAGGATCTTAATGGCAGTTGATGTTGTTGCCATCCATGTTTCTTTCAGTATAACCATTGACCACTTTGTAGTTCAAGCCATCCACCCTCCCATGAAAGCTCACAAACGAATCATTACCATGACTTGCAAAATTGTCTATAACACAACAAGCAACTGGGCCAACTACTTTGTTGGCAGCAAATCCTACATCATCATTCCATCAAACCATGTATATTCTACTTTGTCATTTTTTTTTCTCCTAGTGATTTCTCCTCTTGCAATGATGTACATCCTTGGCCACATACCAGTACACAATTGAGAGACATGGAAGCTTCTGTTGAGATCTTACTAATGCTGCCCAAGGCACAGCTCAACAAGGTGGGTCAGTTCCTGAATGGCCAGGATGGCTCTTTCACCCAGATCTTGATATAACCATCTTCTTGTACAACATGGTATCAAAGACCTCAAGGAGATCACAATGCAAGTGACCAGCAACCCAAGTTTACACCTCCTCATCAATCAAGTTCTCTGCTTTCCCATCACAAGAATGAACCAAAGATGGCAAGTCAAGTCAAGGCACTTTGATGACAGTGACTTACCATGCATGTTTGCTTGCACAGTGCACATGGCTCAGAACAAAGTTGTTTGGATTACTATGTGTGAGGGTAAACTGTGTAGTGTCAAATGCTCATGTTGCTCTGAGCCTCCAAGCATGTCTCCTGACAGGGATGCAAGCAATTAGTGTGGTAAAGTCTGGTCCAGTTTGGTTGTTTACTTCCAAATAAGGCAACCAGTCCACAACCAGTCCTGGGATAGTCCCAGGCACAGGCAACTGGAAACTGGACTAAAGGAAACCAGTCCAAATCAATCCTAGATCATTTGGCAAGCAGTTGCAACTGGCTTTTGAAAGACCAGTCTTTCTACCCCTATCCTGTGGTAATCACGCTTTATGGTAGTCACATGAAATGTAGTACTGACTAGGAGCCTTCTGATGACCAAATAATAGTCCATGCAGCCATGAGATATACCCATTCTAAACTCACATGTTATTTGTAGATCTGTAGAAATGTTATAAAATCAATGTGGGTGAATAAAATTTACTATAAATCCGACGAAATGATAGTAAATATGGGATGTGGCTGTACACTGGTTGCAATCAGTTTCCTGAAGTGTTGCAACTACAACTGGTCTGGTTGCCAACTCATCACAACTTGCAACTGCAGTCCAGTTGCACAACCAGTCTAGTCTAGTCCAGTTTGGCAACTGGACTTCAAAACACTACTTGCAATAGAGATGCTTCTGGCATGGATGTGAAACACACTCCATCCTCTTTGTTGCACCTCCTGTTCTCAACATGACATTGATTGATTGACAGGCATCCCATATTGCATCACAGCTCTTTCCACAACACACCATCATTATACTGTGTTGGGATGTCTGTGACAACCCACAGGGAACACAGGATCCAAAGCATCCTGCATGTCCAGTTTCTCAATGATGATCTGCTCTAGTTCTCTATGATGTACCCTCACAGGCTCAAGATAAGGCTAGTACAGGAGCAGGCACTTGAAGGGGTGAAATAATGCTAGAGAGACTATCTGCAGTAAACCACTGACATGCATAGTGAAGACTTGATCCTATGCAGGTCCAGCTGGAATGGATGGGGAAACTGGGTCAGACTGGGGTTCTGCATGGGTATACCCACATATACCATAGAACATACCCATACCCACCAAAAGCCCATACCCACCATGTGGGTATGGGTACACACATGGGTTGCAGATATCATACCCATGGGTATCTTCTAGATAGTGACCAAAAAATCTAGCTACTCAATCATCTCAATATCAGCATCTATGGCATACCAACCCTCATCCATTTCCACCTCCTCCTTGACATCTTCCAGCTCCATGACTTCCCCTAAATCCATTGCCTTAACAAGATCTAATGGGCTCCATAATCCAAGATAGAGGGCTGCATGTGTGGACTGGGCAGACAATCAAGAGCAAACATGAGACAAAAGTAGTTGTCCATGGCTGAATAAGTGTTTAATGTCAACAGATGTAGCTAAGAATCACAAAGTCAGTGATGTTGGATAGACTCTAATAACCATGTACCATGTATTGTTATGTAGTCAATAGCCATCCGTGTCAACTGCAGGTAGATGGCACATTTCTCATGCCACCACATAATTGGGTCCACAACATGTTCAATTTCAGAAGTAAGATACCAGTCCAGCTCACACCCAACCTCTGCTGGCTTTGGGAAAGCAAGACTGGGTAGGTTGTTGAAGCTATTTGTACTCTGTAGGAATATATTAGTATGTGAGATGATCCATGGCATAGACTTACCCTTGCCATCTGCATATCCTTGGATCTCTCACAATCAGCTTCACTTGAGAGTACAGGCTTTGTGGTGACAGTGTACTTTTGGTTGAATGTGTTGCATATGAGATTTTCAGTGGTCTCGATCCATTCTGGCTCCCAACCCATGTGCTTGAAGTTGGCAAGTTTATGGCAAGGGTGAGGTACTAAATTGTATCAGCATCATCAGCAATAATACAGCCATGAATACATACCCATTGCGATTTGGTAGGCATCTGAACTGTCAGCAAGGGAATAGTACCTGTTTAAAGTCTTCTTGCCCAATTGAACTGCTGCTCAGATGGCCACAGAGTATTTGTGGTCGCACAAGTACTACCTCGGACATCTCATCCAGCTCATCTACCCAGCCTTTCTCACTGCTTCTTTGTCCTCCATGCTGCCATTGGCCTCATTATTTCCTGTGCTCAACTTGTCCAATTCCTTTTTAAGGGAAGTCTTCACAGCTAAGTCGCCTCCCTCTACCACTTGCTCTTTGGTCTTAGGATTGAACAGCTTTGTGATTGACTTGGTGACCAGATTTACCACATGCAGGAAGCAATGTGCATAAGTGGATGTGCCACTAAACTCATCCAAAGCTATCTCCAGCTTATTAATTATTGCATTGTTGTTCAACACATTGTTACAGGTAACAACCAGTATCTGCCATCCATCAGTAAGTGACTTGCTCGCTATGTGGCCACACACCTTGTCTAACATGTGGAAATCTTTTAACATCTGTGCAAACACCGCCACAAGCTCATGGCCAGTATGTGATTGATCCTAGGGCTAGATTATTGATTTGACTAACATGAACAGCAATGTACCTTTGGCAACTCAACAACATCAATTGACATACTCCAAGGTTACCCAGCATGCTCAAGATGTGCTGCGAAGACAACAAATGTGCAGTGATTGGGTGATGTCCACACATTAGTCGTAAAGCTAAGTTTTCCCTCATATTCCTATGTATGTTGACTTGTATTACAGACCAAACACTTGATAAGAATGGGAAAACACACCCTCAACATTGTTGCAACATGTTTGTGTGTCACTTTGAAGAGCAACTGCACATCTTGTGAGACTGTCACTGGTGAAGGTAAATAGTACTCTGGACACCCTGTTTTCATCACTGTCATAAACACCTGGTCCCTAACAATCTCATATGGTTGTGGGAACTCAGTGACCCAGTGAACTATCTCTGTGCAGGTTTCAGCACGCATCATTTAATGATCTGAGTAGCTGACAGTGTTTGTCCCTAGTTTTTTGAATGTGGCCATGATTGAGCTAGTGTGCTGGTAAGTACTGATACTCTCCCATGTTTTCTTCTTCACTAGCTTGCTTTGATCAGCTGCAGCAGTCACTTCAGGCCCCCAACATTTGTTGACATGCTTTCACATGTTGCTTGTTGAGCAGGCATCTTTGGTGTTCAAGTACCAGCATATAGGTGGGGCTGTGTAACCATGCCAGGTACATTTGAATTCATGTACAACCTGGCCATTCTCTTCAATGACCCAAGGCATGGGCTCAAAGAATGAGTAAATCAGGGATATCCAGTTTTTCATTATATCCACTGTTGGTGGTAAGTATGCTTTTCATTGCCACATTAAAATCTCTAACCAAGTTCCTCCTCGTGCTGTGTCTTTGAACCCTTTTTCACCTCAATGATTGACTCTGTGTTGAATATGCCATTTGTCTTGTCCACATCCTTAGCATTGTGAGGACAACAATGATGAGCTTTCTGCCCACCAAATTCGCAGAATGACGAAGGTGTGTCAAGGTGTGCAAGGAAAAGAAAGAGCAGAAGGTGCAAGGTGGAAGAGGTGGAGGTGCAAGGTGAAAGAGGTGGAGGTGCAAGGTGGAAGAGGTAGAGGCACATCAGAAGGCAGAGAAGAAACAGCATTGCATGGCTGAGGAGGCAGCCAGAAGATGAGTAAGTTATTAACTCTCTGGAGTTGACTCTCTACTAATGGACTCATAGGCCAAGGATGTCTGGGCACCCCTGGAGTTGAGAAGCTGGAGAAGTGATGGAGGAGAGCAGATAGCAATGTAGGGCCCTCAAAGAAAAAGAAGTTGGAGGAGGAGACATCAGAGAGCATGGAGGATGATGACAAGAGTGAGTTGTGGTCTGAGCTGGGGCCACAGCTCATCAGGGCCATCCAGGGCATCCGCTCTGAGATGCAGGTGCACACCCAGCTCTTGGGTTGCCATAACCAACTCCTGACCCACCTCGTCACATTGAAGACAATGGAGGTGTACTGGGAGAACTTGGAGTTGGAGAAAGGGGTGGTGAATGAGATGCTGGATGAGATGAGGGAGTGAGTGATGGAGCAGACAGATGTGTTCCATCAGAGGTTGGCCACTGTGGTCATGAACCCTGGCAAAGCAACAGAGAAGGATGTGGGTGCAGAGAAGAGCATGGACATAGATGCAGACAGAGAAATGGAGGTCACTAGAGAGGTGACTCTGGAGTAATGTAGAAAAAGTGAAATGTTTTGTGTTTGTACATAGTAATCAATGAATTGAATCAAGAGAAAACAGAGAAAAGAAAAAGAAATGGAGGGAATTATGGAGAGATCAGACCTGGCTTGTCTGGGTACTCCTGGTGGAAGTTGGAGACAAACTCCATAGCATGTCCAAGTTCTGTAGTGAGTAACCATGAAGTCTTGTCATCAGTACCTTCATATCCTAACCATTGTACCAGATACAAGAGTTGGTAGTGATGCCTTCTCTGATTGATCTTGGAGTCAAGTATCTCTTCAATCTCATACTCTGGTTTGACACGGTCCAGAATGGTGTTCAGAGTTGTGGTTTCTAACTGTGAGACATGGAAAATGGATTTCATGGAGTCAGGTAGTTGTATTGTGAAGGAATGTATACTGGGTTTAGCGATGATGCTGAAAGGACCTAGATAGTTTTCAGATAACTTCTTGGATGGTCATGTAGACTGGAGGTATTTCACCTTGAGCATGATTTGGTCACCAATTTTGAAGTCTAGAGCTGGACTTCTCTTCTTGTCTGCTGGTCCTTGGTAGTGTTTCTGTGCTTCCAGTATCTCCATACAGGGGAACTCATGGAGTTCATCCAAGTCCATGATGTAAGACTTACATAGCTGTCAAAGAGATAAGTTCAAGCTGAGAGTGGACAGAGAAGTTTGGATGATATCCCTTGTTGGCAAAGAATGGTAATACTCCAGTGGTAGCACTCAGAGCATTATTATAGGTAAACTCCGTGAGAGGCAGAAGCTTGGACCAATTGTCTTGTTGATGGTTGCAGTAGATATGAAGGTATTGTTCGAGTGTTTGATTGGCATCTTCTGCATGACCATCCCTCTCTAGATGATATCTGGAGGTGAAGTGTAGTTATATATCTAAAGCTTTATTTAAAGGATGGAAGAAATGGAAGACAAACTTGGAATCCCTGTTGGAGGTAACATGAGATGGAACTCCATGCTTGGAGAAGATGTGGAGGAGGAAAAGCTTGGCTAATCCAGCGGAGGTGATAGTATCATGTGTGGGGATGAAGATGGATTGCTTAGAGAGTCTGTTGACTATGATGAGGATAGCAGTGAAGTCTTCCGAAGGTGGAAGATGTTCAATGAAGTCCATGGAAATGGAGTTCCATGGTGTCTCTGGGACCAGAAGCTGCTTGAGAAGTCTGTATGGACAATGACAAGGAGTCTTCACTCGAGCATAGGCTATACAGGAACTATTGTAGTTCTTTACAAAAGTCTGGACTTTAGGCCATGTATATTCTTGGCAAATGAGTTCAAGTATATAGCTCTGACCAAAATGGCCTGCAGTTGGGTGGTCATGGAATGTTCAGAGAACATGGAGTTAGAGATTATTAGCTTCTGGAACATAAATGTGATTATCCCTTAGAAGTAATCCTTCAGTCGGAGTTGGAGGAAAGAAGGGAAAATGTGACTGGATTATCAGGGAGCACAGAGAGGATGTCAGAACAGAGCTGTATAATGTTAACCAGAGCTAAGGCCCAGAGTAGTGGAACTTCTAAGTACATTGCCCAGAGGGATGATGTGAGCTGTTCTGGAGTGAAAATGGACCTATAATTGTCTGGGTTAATGTGAGTGTAGTCCTTATTTCCCTCTTTGGGGTAGATGTTCCAGTGTTGAGTCAAAGCATCGGGTTTTGCTCTGAGCTTACCAGGCCAGTACTGGACAACCATATTGAACTGATTCAGGTATTTGGACCATTGGGCTTGGTGCTATGTCAGGAGCTTTGTGAAAGAAAAATATTCAAGATTTTTGTGGTTGGTAGCAACATCTATGGGGATTGGGGAGCCATCCAGATAGTGACACCAGGAGGTGAATGCTTTGAAAATTGCCAATAACTCCTTGTTGTGTGTTGTAGTTCAATTCTACTCCAGTCAAAGTCTGGGAGAAGAATGTGATGGGGTGGAATTCATTGTTAGCCGAACTTGTGATAGAAAGGATGACAGTGACAGCATAGTCAGAGGCATCTGTTTCAATAGTAATGGGGACATCCAGAGTCCAGTGAACAAGCACTGCAGCTGATGTAAAAGCACCCTTAAGGCATTGGAATGATTTCTGGCATCAGTTGGAGAAGTTCCAAGGAGCTTCTTTCCAAGTAAGGCATGTGAGAGAAACCACAATATTGGAGTAACCCTGGATACAATGATAATAGAAATTGATGAACCCCAGGAAGGACTGAATGTCCTTGACCTTCCAA
This sequence comes from Boletus nobilissimus, assembly GCA_038088815.1. Lineage (NCBI taxonomy): Eukaryota > Fungi > Basidiomycota > Agaricomycetes > Boletales > Boletaceae > Boletus > Boletus nobilissimus. Next base: position 1,924 of record JBBPJO010000377.1, on the reverse strand, counting down.
GATTCTGGGCATTCCAGGATTGTTTTGATTTTGTTGGAGGCCATGGAGAGGCTGGATGGAGAGAGTACATATCTGAGGTCTCAACCATGTTGGAGTGGAATTTGCATTTCTCTGCTTTGGCAGATAAGCTATTGGCACAGAGATATCAGAAGACTTCTCAGATGTGTTTGTGATGGATTCCATATCATGAGAGTGGATCAGAATGTCGTCAAGGTAAACCACAACGCAAATGTCAACTTGAGCATATCTGCAAAGATACTATTGACAAACCACTGGAAGGCTGCTGAAGCATTGGTAAGTCCAAAAGGCATGACAAGCCATTCAAATAATCCATAGTGATTGTGAAAGGAGGTCTTCCACTTGTTTCCCTCCATAATATGGACCAAATGGTACACATGACAAAGATTGATTTTCATGTAGACTTTTGCTCTGGAAGGTGTGTCAAGGAGATCAGAGGTATAGGGAAGTGGGTAGTGGTCTTTGTGTGTGACTTTGTTCAATCCTCAGAAATTGATGCAGAGTTGAAGGGAGCTATCCTTCTTTCAGACAAATAACACTGGAGCTGTGTGCGGAGACATAGACTGGCGGACAAACCCAATGTTGAGGTGTTCATTGAGGAAGTCTTGGAGGGCTTGTTGTTCTGTGACTGGGCTAAGCCTTCCATCTTGCAGGTAAAATGAAATGCAACAGCATTAATGAAATAAATGTAAGGGACTGGAAGTCTGAGTGCTTTAGGTGAATCCAGAGAGCATTCCAAAGGGGTAGTGTCAATGGGAGGAGGAATACTTGGAGATTTGAAGGGTTATATTGCAGTTGGCATTCCCTCTATAGGGGTTCGGAAAGTGATGCTGCTCATAACCCAGTCAATCAATGGATTGTAGCAGGTGAGCCAGCAATGTCCAAGAACAAGGCTGCATGAGGAATCCAATGAGGTTACAAAAACGTGTCAGAGGTGGGACTGTTGGAAGTGATGGAGATTGTCAGATCTATTGCCTGGGAGATTAGGGAAGCTGAGGATCCATTGAATAAACAGAGATTAATCGGAGGAATGGAGTACATGGAGACTTGATGTTTCTCGATAAAAACAGAGTCTATGAATACTGTGGCTTCCAGAGTTATGGTGGCAGCATGGGCTTTTCATGCCCTAGACATGGACTTCAGGCAATCTTTGGTGAAGTGTCCACTCTTACTGCAGAAGAGACAAAGGTTAAACTTTATGCAGCACTGACATTCCTCCAGTAGGAGTTTACCATCTTTGCCTAGTTTCAAAGAGATGGCATCAGATTTGGAGGGGTTGGTATTATCCTTCTTGTTATTGTTCCCTCTGGAGAAACTAGAGTTGGAACTGGAGGTCAAAGGTGTAGAGGAGCCCTTGGACTTGTAGTCCTTGGGTTTAGAGGAGTTAGTCAGAGCAGAGCTGGACAACTTACTAGAGGAATTGTTGCTACAGGAGTTTGATCTGGAGACTTTTAAAGTGTGCGAGATTTCTTCCTTGTGCTCCCAGTATCTCTGGTCGATCTGTTGGGCTAAAGTGTACATATCATGAATGTTGTTGGGTTTGCCATGATGAGCAATTTTGTCCTTGATACAATCTGGAAGTCCATTGTAGAAACTCCATCAGAGAGCACCAGGTCCCCATTCTCAGACTTGCCTCACGAGACGATTCCACTTGACAATGTATTTAGAGATGTGGTGAGTGTCTTTTATATGCAGTTGCTTGAGTTGAGCCTCTGCTTCAGTGATGGGATCAGGAGGACCAAAGTTGGTCTGGAGTTCATACAAGGATGACTACCAATTGTGTTAGTTTTGTTGATTTCGCACCTCATTTATCATTCATTTCTCATTCTAATCGTGCCCATGTTCTTCTCCATGGTCACTTTACTTACCTACCGCTTTTCAGCTTCTCTTTAGCTTGTTGTGGTGT
>JBBPJO010000376.1:0-13822 GCA_038088815.1 Boletus nobilissimus | reverse complement strand
CCTCCAGGGACAACGGGTGAATCCGAAGGTCCAGCCAGTGCTTCTCCCACAAGTTTGCGCCAATCAGAGGCGCGCTCAATATCCTGAATCTGCCGGACAGGGTCACGGCGTTCACCATACACGTTACCGGGCCAAAGAGGGGCACGACGGTCATGCTGTGGTCTCTGAGGATGAGCAGGAGGAGGTGGAGGCTGACGGCGAGGAGGGGTTACGGGTGGCGCCGGCGGTGGAGTAGGTACTCACGCAGGAGGTGGAGTGGGTGCCCTCGGAGAGGGCGGAGCGACAGGTTGACGAAGGGGTGACTCAGGGGGAGCGGGAACCGCGTCGTCCCCATTGTCAGGGTAATCAGATTCAGAGCCAGAGGACTCGTCATCGTGTGTGTGGGGTTTGGGCCGGTGGTTAATCGGCCGATGTGGCTGCACCTTAGAACATCTTGGGAAGAGATTCTCATCGAAGATGGCGTGTGCCGATGTATGTAGCGCATTATTAGGGCGCATGAATAGATAGTTTGAATCACTACCGGCGGATACGCCCAGGTAGATCATCAATTGCGACTTTGGTTGTAATTTTCCGCCGCGTGTTTCGACAGGAATGTGGACATAGGCGCCACAGCCAAAGACTCGAAGATGTGAAAAAGTGGGTTTTTGGCCCGTAAGCATTTTGGCTGGCGTTTTCCATTGTAAATGAGCGGATGGGGTGCGATTGTACACATGTAAGGCGTGCATTACCGCGAACTCCCAATAAGAATCGGGCAGGCAAGCCTGCAGTCGCATGGGTTGTGCCTTGTCCATAATGGTACGGATGAGGCATTCCGCGCGTCCGTTCTGCTGGTGAGCATAGGGGGCGGATTGCTGAATGTTTATGCCATTATCGCGCATGTACTCAGTGAAGGCTTTGGAGGTGTATTCTCCCCCTGCATCAGAGCGCCAGTGTTTTATGTTGGCGTTGAACTGAGTATGCACATAGGCGTGGAATTGTTTGGTGGCACGGAGGGTCTGATCCTTAGTTTTTATTAGAATCACCCATGCCATAGATGTGAAGTCATCATAGAAGACGACGGCGTACTTGTACTTATGGTACGATTCAATTTCAAATGACTTCAGATCAGAATGAACTAACTCAAAGGGAGCGCTTGCGCACTTCTCACTATGAGGAAAGGTACGGTTGGGCTGTTTGCCCAATTCACAACCGGGACAGATAGGGGTGTTAGACGGTATGTCCACATCCGGGAAGTCCTTTGTGTGCTTCTTGGCTGCGCGGAGCACTTCGCGCGAGGGGTGGCCTAATCGGCGATGTAAGAGATCATAGTCGACCGCGGTGAGCGACGCTAGATCTGAGTGTGGTCGAGCTATAGGGGCTCGGAGCCAATAAAGAGTGTCTCCATGCGAGTGGAAACTTAGAATGGTCTTCCGCAGACATTTATCGAATATATCGATGTAGTTGTTGCGAGTTTTGATGGTGATGCACCTGTCAGTGAGGAGGGTGCCCATGGAGATGAGCTTTACATTGCACGTAGGCATGTAAATGACTGGCGATAACCGCACAAGTCTGTCTTGGAAGCGTATGATGGCAGTTCCTTGACCAATTATGTTGGCACGTCCATTTGCCGTCTGGGAGTACCTAGGTGTTTTGAACTCCTGGTATTCGACCAGATCATTCAGGTCGTTGGTGTAATGTGCCGAAGCACCGGAGTCGAGAAGCCACATATCAGGCGGTAGGATGTCATCGTCGGTTGCCCTTTGTTTTCCTTTACTTTTGCTGGTCTGGTTTTCACAGTTGTCACACATCGCGAGAGGGAATGCAGCGGTAGTAGTATTGTCCATGCTATCTACTACAGGTGTTTGAACGGTATAACTACGTTTTATCTGAGGCGAAAATATCCGCGCGTCAGTACCTGCGAGAGATGGACAGAGGAAATCGGGGACTGACCAATCGAGGGCCTCGTCGAAGAATCGCTCCATGTACTCATCGACCTCCATATCCTCCCCAAGGCTCACGACATCCTTGTCATCCGAATCGGAGGTGATCTCGACGATCCGGGGCGTTTCCATGCGCTCTATAAGAGAGGGCGTGGAGGGGCCAGTGTGGTGGCGAGGGAGGGTGCGAGCGCCAAAGGGGCCGTCTTCGTTGAATGCCGAGTGTTGGCGTACATGGCGGCGGGAGGCGACAGGTTCGAGGATACGAACCACCTGAGGAGTGGGGGTTTCCCCAATACAGCGGGCGAGGGAGATGGCTTTTTGGGCCTGAGGGAAAGCGGGGGGCCCGTAGTGGGCGGCGCCGGTGGTGTGTGCAAGTGCACGGGGGTCGGAGATGGATTCGGTGAAGTCGGGGCAAGCCGGGTCAAAGACTGCAGGCTCGTGGAGGAAGTTCGCGAATGCGAACGAGGCAGAGGATGCTTCGGCGGCGGCAGCTGCATGATCCTTGTGCTTCTTCTCCCCTTCTTCAGAGCGCTTGCCCTGGCGACGCTTCTTCCCTTTTCCCTTCTCCTCATCCTTCTTCTTGGTGGAGGTCTCCTCCTTCTTTTTTTGTTGGTTGTTGAAGGAGGGGTCGCCTTGTTGGCGACGGACGTTGGAGAGCTTGTTCGCCTGCGGGCGAGGCGGAGGACGGCGGGTGAGATAGTGCTGCCAGGCAGCGGTGAGGACGGTCTCTAGTTCCGACATGGAGAGGACCTTGTTCTTGGTGGGGTCGGCGTCGATTTCGGCGTTGAGCTGCTGGTGGAGCGTCTCCGCGTACTTCGGGAGTTTCGTGACGGTGATGAGGGCCTTGAGGTTGTCAGGGACCTTGTGTTGGAGCAGCTCAAGCTGCGCGAATGAAGCGTTCAGCTTCGAGAAAGCGGGACCGGGGTGATTGTTGTCGGGGAAGGTGATCCCCAACATCACCTTCCATTCAGTATAGGCGGAGGCGAGGGACGCTTTGTCGTACTGGGCCTTAAGGGAGTCCCAGAGGGACTTGGCGGTGCCCATGGAGAGGACGCGGGAGAGGATGGAGGGCTCGAGGCGAAGGCAGATGGATCCGAGAGCCTGGTCGTCGTTGTGGTCCCACTTCTCCTGGGCGTCAGGGTCAGTGTCGGCAGGGCGAGACTTGTGGTACATCTTTTGCCAATAGCCCATGGCGCGAAGAGCGGCTTCCATCTCTTGGGCCCAACGTTGGTAGTTGATGCCGTTGAGTTTGGTGATGGTGGCGAAGACTGCTTGAGACATTTCGATAGTAGGTTCTGTAGAGATGACGTGTCAGCATGGTTACCAATGAAGGGAGCGAGTAAAAATGTTCGCATCACTGAACATCAGAGCTCATAGAATATAGGGTCATAGTGACCCCCTACTTCTAGAGTCTGGTGGCGTTTACACCTTGAGCGTTGCTGCGTCAAGGCGTGTCCGACGTTGCCGCACGGGACAGCCAATGTCCAAGGTGTTCACCTAGAGCAGTGACGGCGTTTCCGCACAGTCAGAGCTCGGGGCTCATAACCTGTTGCAATAGCGGGGATCCGGTGTATATGCCGGGATCCCGAGGACCTACTGTAGGGTACTTACCTGTGGACTGGAGAGAGTTACTCAGAGATGATAGCGGTAGCGGATCAAGAGAGTATTATTGATATTCAGACTCAGCAGAGTCTTATATATGCTTTGTAATGATTACTTAATATAGGTCACGTGACTGTAAGTACGTGACTGTAAGTACGTGTCCTTTCAACACTATGATCCCATGGACTATGAAGTCAACGAAGGAGAGGAGGTGGATTAATAGTCTTGCGGGTGCTTCGACGATAGGAAGGGGGTAATGTTACGGTTTACGAGGGGGTACATCTCTTTCTACTACGCTTTCCCGTTCACTTGACTTCTAGTCTCGTTCTCCCCACCGTACGTGGTTGTATTCGTAATGGAGTCATCCTCCATTATACCAGATACATTTCCCAATCCCTTTTTCCTTTCTGTCTCACACGGCACCCCGCCCTTACCTTATTTAGACTTCCTTCCCGTTCCGCCGCAGTCGCCTTATTCAGACTTCACCACCTGTGGCATAGCCTTTGTTTATGACTCGTTCTGACTCATCCTGACTCACTTGCTGCGCATCGAGTCATACTCTAGCTACTGCGGATACTGCGTAGCTACTGTGGATGCTGCGCATCCTCTCCTTATTTAGAAGGGGCCTACCGTATATAAGGGCGCTCTCTCGCCCTCCTGTATTTTCCCTAAGCTAGTTCTACGCAAAATCAGTGTAGTTTCTAGTGACCACCGAGTCTAGCGAGATTCCTAGATAGGTGAGACCAGCTTAGGCTTCGCATCGTCTCGAAGCTCAGCATTGCTCCTCGAGGATTCCTCTGCTCCTCACTCGCTCTCTCTTCTTTACGCGCGAACTCTTCTTTGTATCGCAGCACGCTACGTCACCACTACACTGTGCGTTACAGTATCTAAAGCAGCTGTTAATGAGGTTCAATGCATGTACATTAATGCTGACCACCCTGTCTTTGACCTTGTTCCCGCAGTGCTCAATGGGTACATTGAAGAATGTTACAACTATTTAGGCCGCCCTCCTGTCAAGCGTGCATCCACATGGACAGTCTACCTTGAGGTCCTCGACCTCATGCGCCAGTATGATGATGTAGCAAGTGTTCTTGAAGGTATTGAGGCAAACATCACTGAGGACCCCACTGTTCTTCTTGTACCCGGAAAGGACCTTCACGAAGTTTCCAGGTATATGGGCAGTGTTGCAAATGGACTTGGTCTTTGTAAGTTGTCTCCCACTCAGCCAAGGTTTTTTCTTGCTGCAACAATCTGTCCAGAAGCTGAACATCTAACTGCTCTTGATGCTTATGAGGCTGATGAGCTGGACATGTTTGATGACGAGATCGAGGCCACTCCAGTTGTTTGGGTCAATGGATTTTCATCTGAGGATGAGGAGGAAGTCAATGATAGTCTTTAAATTTGTATGCTATACTACAATGAACTTTGGAGTTCGTACTTGGTGTTGAAGCAACAGGTATAAGGTAAGAGGACTACCTGACACTCACCAGAGGGGTTAGCAGTAGTTGCTGTGGTAGATGGTTGTGGTAAGAACACAAGATGTTATTCAAACTCAGATGACTGAGTTCTAACTTATATACTACATGGAGCATGTGACTATTTCCATATATGGTACACTACACTACTACTTGTAAGTAATATAAGTAGCATTGAGAGCTACTACATGGTGCTTGATCAACACTCCCCCTCGCTAAGCTGCTGGTAAGAGGCGTGTAAGCAAAGAGAGCACTCAATTAAGGTGCTATGGGGCAATCATAGAAGACTAGCCCGAGTTGCGATCTGAACTGATCAAGTTTGACATGTCCAAGGTTCTTAGTGAACATATCAGCAGGGTTGTAAGCCCCTTCGATAAAGAATAGTTCTACTAATCCTTCACGGATGAATTCCCTAACACCATGCCATTTAATGTCCACATGTTTGTTACGTTTTTCAGTAACAGGGTTCAATCCCATGAATATAGATCCTTGGTTATCGCCACAAATGGGTATTGGGCATAACTTGTATCCTAGTCCTTCCATTAAGGAACGCAACCAAACTACCTGTTTGCTACAATCAGAAAGTGCAACATATTTAGCTTCTGTAGAAGAATAGGCAATGCACTGTTGTTGGCACAATTGCCAGCTGAAGATGCAATTAGCTAGTTTGATAAACCAGCCTGTCTGAGAGCGACGGGTGTTAGGGTCAGATGCCCAGTCAGAATCGGTGTATGCTATCATGCCAGCCTGAGAGGCTCCATCGAAGACAGGGGAGTAGTAGTGGGTACCTAGAAGATACCGGCATATGTAGAGTGCCTTGTCGAGGTGCTCTGACGATGGTTTGGCAGGCCAAGATAGGGTGGTCACAGCGTAAGCTATGTCCGGTCTGGTTCCTAGTGTGATATACAACAAGGATCCGATCACTTGTTGGAAGCGAGATCGCAGTTCTGGGTCAACTGGACCATTGTAGTCAAGAGGGTAATACCCTTGAGGTAGAGGAGTGGGGACTACTCTGGCGTTTTGCATTCCGAATCTTTCGAGTACCTTTTCAAGGTAGGCACACTGATCAATCATGATCTTGCCGCCAGTTCAGTGGATTCTCATATGCAGGAACTCCTTTGCAGGACCTAAGTCTCTGCATTCCCACTTGCGCATGAATGCAGCTTTAACCTCAGCGACTATGGTTTTGTCAGGACCACAGAATAGGGCATCATCAACATAGATGATGGCAACCACTACTTTGGTGCCTTTCTTCTGGTATAGAAAGATACCAGCATCTGACTTCAGACGTTCAAAGCCAAGTTCTTTCATGGACTCATTGAGAGTCTCCCACCAGGCTAGTCCAGCTTGTTTAAGGCCTTACAAGGCATGTTGTAGATGGAGCACTTTGTGCTCTTGCCCTGGGACTATGAAACCTTCGGGTTGTTTCATGTAAATTTCTGCAATTTGCGCTCAATCTCCTTCACTTGCTCTACAGGATGCGTATCTTCCCCATAGACGTTGCCAGGCCTTGTGGGCACACGGCGTTGACATTGGGGACGCACTGGGGCAGGAGGGATCGCAGGTGGTGCTCCCCTTGTTGCTTTCTTAGGTGCACTAGGAGGGGGCGGTGCCGGGCGAGGTGAAGGTGTGCAAGGAGGGACAGGAGGAGATGGAACTCACAGAGCAGGTTGACTGGGTCGATAGTTGTCGTCTGCAGGGGGCGGAAGTATTGCCTGTATAGGCTCATGCTCACCGGCGATAGTAGGCACAGGTGGTACAGCAGATTGCGTGCGATGTGACGCACAGTGGGGGAATCATGATTCATCAAAAATAGCATGTCCTGAAGTGAATAGGACGTTGTTGGGGAAACACATGAATAGGAAATTTGATTCATTTCCTGGCATCACACCCAGATACACCATGAGTTCGGACTTAGGGGCCATTTTATTATCCCACACATCTTCTGGGATATGCACATAAGTGGCACTCCCAAATACACAAAGATGGGCTATGTCCAGCTGCTGCTTGTGAAGCAACTCATAAGGAGTGCGCCAGTGGTGGCGATGCAGCGGTGTTCTATTGTAGATGTGTGTTGTGTGTAGAATACTGAATTCCCACCAACTGTCTGGAATGCAGGCATCATGCCACATAGCTTCAGATTTGTCCATAACAGTACGCATGAATCGTTCTGCTCGACCATTTTGTTGTGGAGTATGAGGGGCACTTTGAAAAATGTGTATTCCCTCCCCCTTGAGCATGTCATTGAATGCTCTGGACTTGTATTCTCCCCCAGCATCGGACATCCATCCTAAGACTTTTGCCTCAAATTGCATAGACACCATTTTTAAGAAGTGTCTAGTGGCCGTCAATGCAGCATCTTTAGTGCACAAAGTCGTGACCCACACCATAGAGGTGTAGTCATCAAAGAATGTGATGATGTATTTATACCGATAGTATGATTCAATGGGGAAGGACTTATGTAATGTCCAAGTGAATCAATTCAAACGCGCATGTAGCACGTCACTCAATAGGTGAATAACTCTGGTTAGGAAGTTTACCTTTAGCACAGCCGTCACAGATGGAGCTTTCCTGTGGAATCTCTACATCAGGTAGACTTTTGACATGCTTTTTGGCATGTCTAAGGACCTCCTTTGAGGGGTGACCAAAACGTTTGTGAAGGATATCATAAGTGATGGTCTTGGACATGCGGGCTTGTTGTCCTTTCAGTGGTAATGCCTCGATCGTGTATAATCCACGACTGACTCGACCAGGAATGAATGGGGCAAGGATAGTGCCATCACCATATGTAAGTCACTGTAATCTGTTGATCATGACCATGGACTTTTGCTTCACGTGTTAATAGCTGACCCAGGGAGATAAGGTGAACTTCAGATTGTGGTATTAACCCAACATTATGAAGATCCATAATATGGGAGACGTTTTTAGGGTCTTCCCATTGCACAAGTACTTGACCTGTTCCTTCTACGTAGATCAATCCTGAGGCAGTCGTGACGGGTATCCATTCATGACGCTTGAATGCCTCATATTCAACAAAGTCAGCATGATCAAAGGTAAAGTGCATTGAAGCACCTGAGTCAAGGATCCAGAACTTCCTGGAAGGATCACACAAACACTTATTTATCGAACTAGTGGGAGCGGAGCACGAAGAGCAAATCAAATTCGTGCTGGTGTGCATAGATACAATAGCGGTTGTAACTACATTGTCCATTGCCATCAACATAAAATTGTTAACTACTTCTGTTGGAAATAACGCATGTAGATATTTTATGTCAGTTTGGGTAAGGTTCGCGGAATGAATCACTTGCCTGATCATACGAGGCCATGAGGGGTCCTTGATCCCAGCAGCATCAGCAATCTCCCCATCGACGTTGGAGCCATAGATATCCACCATATTGTCAGTATCCCAAGAAGATTGGGGTGGTGGTTCTATCTTGTGCTTGCGCGAGCGGTGACTCTTGTGTCATTTGGGAGCAACGACAGGCTCCTCTTCATCATTGGAGATCTTGACAATGCGCTGATCGTCAGGGATATCACGAGTGTTAGAGATGGAGGTGGGACCGGGCATACCGTAAATGAGGTTAGGGTTTCTGAGGATCCAGTTAGGTTCACTCACCCTTTTTGCCTTGCTTGTTTCTTCATCGAGCTTCCCAATCATCTCGGAAGACGGTTGGATCTCTAGATGATGAGCAAGAGTAAAGGCCTCTTGGATGTGGGTGTTGGCAGGGGGACCGCCAGTGCCTTGGTATGCCTGAGCGGATCTATGCACGAGGGCATGGGGATCAACCGTACACTCTTTGCCACCTGTGTAGGTGACAATGGCGGGGGAGGCAAGGTGAGCATGGTCATCCTGCAACTTGCTCTTCTTCTTGCCACGCCAGGTTTTCTTCCCTGATCCTTCAGCATTGGCATCCCCTTGCTGCTGCTGCTGTTGGAATTTCAGGTTGTTACCCTTCCACTTGACGGCCGATATCTTATTGGCCTGAGCAGGTTGTTTCCCTTTGCCGCCAAGCAGGCACTGGTCCCATGACAGGACTGCAGCCTTTTGGATCTTGTTGACAGTGGGGGTTTTCGGCTTGCCTGCCGTGTCCTTGGCCTGGAGCATCATCTGGAGGATGATGTCCATTGTGGGAGGGAGCTTGCTAAGGAGCAGCATCACCTGGATGCCAGAGGGAATCTCGTAACCAGCAGCCTTTAACCTTGTAAAGAGGTTGCCTGCCTTGTCAAGGGCAGGAGTGGGATGAGAGGAGGACAGAATCAAGAGCTCAAGGAGCTCTTTGAAAATGGCATACACGCCGGAGAGACCAGGTGTAGCATACTCATCATGGAGCGCAGCAGCGTCCGTGAGGGCTGCATGCTTTGCTCGGATGGGCTCCGAGAGGCACATCTTGATGGATCCCAACATCTGGTCATTGGCTTTGCACCACATGATCCAGTTGTTGCAGTCGTCTGCATCACTCAAGGCTATTAATGCAGCCGGGCAAGGGAGTTCCAAGGCCCAAGTAGAGCCTGTGGACTGGAGGTAGCTGCTCATCACAGGCCACCATGACTGCCAGTTGGTCCCATTGAAGACAGGGATGGTAACGTCTTTGAGAGAGAGAGACATTGTATAAGAAGATATCTAGAATGCAACAGCGTTAGCGTGCAATACCAGCATAGGTTCTTTACCATGGTGCCATCCAGTGCATAGGAACAGTCTTTTACGATGTTCTCCAGCAACAATAAATGCACAACAATGGTGAGCAATGAGGTCAGGTGACATGTAGGTGCAGTCTTACAACACACACTACAGTGTACTGACAGGGCTCATAACCTGTTGAAGCAACAGGTATAAGGTAAGAGGACTACCTGACACTCACCAGAGGGGTTAGCAGTAGTTGCTGCGGTAGATGGTTGTGGTAAGAACACAAGATGTTATTCGAACTCAGACGACTGAGTTCTAACTTATATACTACATGGAGCATGTGACTATTTCCATATACAGTACACTACATGACTACTTGTAAGTAATATAAGTAGTGTTGAGAGCTACTACATGGTGCTCGATCAACACTTGGGACAATTGACTTGCACACTTTGTACTATGGACTATTTGCAAACAAACTTTGGAGTTTGTACTACAGAAGTTTGTACTACGGACAATTGACTTGCGTGCTTTGGACAATATAAATTTTGCAAAGTGGTGACTGGAGTTCGCACTTCGACATTTGCTATATGGAGTATGGCCATTGGCGGGTGGTGTAGGAAAATTGAGCACGGTTGTCTGGCTTTCCATAGGATGGATGGTGTGCACCACCAAGTCCCATTGAGTATTACATATGTAGTATATGTGATCATATACCAGTATACTGTCTGTAGCGATACATGCACAATATACTGTATTATGTTCTAAGGAAGCCTAAGGAGGGGATATTACTTTGAGTGAGCATTATCACTCTGACCGAGCATTATCACTCTGCTGAGTGTTATTACTCTGACCGATTGGCTGACTTTGGGTCACTCTTCAATATCGAGATATTCCAACATCTGAGTCAGCCAGTAAGACGGACAAAATAACTCACGCCGACACTTGAATTGGGTGAGAACTATGTATAATGTCATATCACGTTTCTATGGAAGCCCAGACAACCGTGCTCTCTTGGTGCAAGTGAATTCGAGTTCTGACATTCAGCATGGCACCTAAGGCAATCGAGTTGCCTGGCTTTATGAAGTCCCCCAAGCACCCCATCGGCCGACGCCCTATAGGTGTCGACACTTAGCACTTTGCGTCGTCACATAGATAGATTAACATTCCAAATAATGTACTATCAATGACATCAAACATTTACAGCAAACTGTCATCACCATCCGACATATTGTCGTCATGATCACCATCCAACAAAGCCAACACTATACCATCATCTTCGTCTTCGTTGTCTTCATCACCGTTGTCATCGTACGTCAGTCGATCGAGCTTAGCATCATCTTGACTGGTACCACTTGGGAGTGGGTCATCGTCTGCATCCAACCCGTCCAACACATGGTGATGCTCAGGCTCTAATCAAGTCTAAATGAAGTGTGATTTCCAGTGATAGCATCCCACTCACAAAGACCCAACCCATTCGCTACACCACCCATATACCCAGTGTCTTCATTCTCAAGGAGATCCTGCAGTCCCAGCAGCAATTGTGATGCAGCGTCTTCGACCAGGGCATTTTCATCCACGGTCGAAAGGACTGTTTGGAGTGCAACATGGTCTTGCTGACGCAATGCATTAAGTAATGCATTGTATATGGTCCATACCGACGTTCGATTGACTTGCGGGCGGCCTAGGTTGTCATAACAGTACTCAATGAACGCATTGAGAGCAGGTGGAATGAGATCAAATACAACATGATCACTGTTAATGTAGAGCCCGCGAACATGGTCAATCACTGTTTCATCAACCGTAACCTATGATGATATGCATTAACAATAAATTCTCTTCATACTAGTAACGACACTTACCTTGAAATCTAGAGCACCATAATCTTGTGGAGATTTGTGAATGAGTTCCGAAATGCCATGCGGGAGAATCTAGTAGGGATAGGTTACCCCACGTACTTGTGAACATTATCGAACGGCCCACCTTATTGCGGTTGTGTCGCTTGCGAGAGCGATTCACGTGTTGCTTGTAGCTGTCTAGTTCTTCTTGCAACCACGGTATGAAAACCCAACGGAACACCATCCTAATTATCCAAGTATCAGTAGATGTCTAGGCATGTGAGAGCAGACTTACAGCTGCAATGTGTTGCCTAGGTCACACCAGCCAGCCTGGAAGCCTAGTTTGAGTACTGCCTCGAATCCTGGAGTGAAGCAGCGCCTGAGCTGTGACCAAGCGATCTCTGGTACAATATTCTTCTTCGTTCGCATCCAGCGGTGTTGGACAAATCCTTGTAGCGTGGGATCTTGCATCTGGCGAAGCATCATCTGTGCATTTGCAATACCGAAATTTTCGGTTCCAGGATTGCTCTGTGTCACCATAGGAACGACTAAAACATGAGTTCCATCACGGTGTCAACACTTTGCCAGCAGTTCATGGGTACTTACAACTGAATGTTTCAACTGTTTCGAGATAGTACGACAAAATAAGCTGTGGATTGCGGTTATTGTGCCATACCTTCATCCAAAGTATCCAGCCAGAGAACGGTTCAATCCCTGTGTGTAGGGCAAGTCCAAACCGCAGCCATTTGTCATGCTGGTCTACCCCCCAAATGTCATTGACACCAGCGGCCCAGAAGCGACGACGCTGAAGGCGATTAGCTTTCCGTGCGCGGATTAGCTCAGGCTCGTAGAGAGCAAAGTACTCTTGGACTACACGCCTGTCAGATTCCAGTTGAGTGACAGCCGCATTACAAAATACAGTGCGTACCTGGCAACACTGAGGCCATGCTCATGAAAAAGTAGATTGACCATTTCTTGGGCCCCAGCATTCAGATACATATTGCGCAGCCCGACCATGTAGGCACGAATGGAGTCTGGAGTGTGACCTTGCTCTCGCGCCCGAGACAACCCAAGACCCTTGCAGATTTCAACAAATTTAGTGAGCCTATCACTTGTTAGTAGTCCGCCGTGATTCCAGTTGTTTCACTGAGACAAGAACAAGACACCACTTACCTGATCCCATAGTGACTGGTATCAATGACCTTCCGGAGTGCGACGACAATCTGACGGTCTGTCTGACGAGAAGCCCACAGGCATTGAATATGGGGCTCGATCAGTTCCAATGGTGCTAAGTAATGCACCAGTAAGTTTCTTCCATGTCCACCCAAAACCCTAGCCACTCACGAGTAGGTTTCCATTGGTTAGGCATTATAAACACAAGTCTGAGCCAGTTGCCGCGGGGCCACCGGCAGAGGGACGACAGCACACAGTGCAAGTTGTAGCCTGAGGGTAAGCAAGTGGTTAATGTAGGGACAAGGGGAATCTTACGACGCTAGATCTTATGACGCTAGCGGCGGCCATTCTCAGTTTCATATGGTTAGTCTTCAGGCTTCTCGCTACAACCCACAATTGTCTTCACTAGGTTTCTGGATACCCTATCTCCACCGGCCGGGAGAACAACTCAAATCTTGGGTAAGCATTATCATTACATGAGGCACGTTCACATGTTCAGGGTCTTCCTTCATGCTACATGCTATGCCCCCATGCCCACACCCAGATCTGACCACAGCCTTGCCAACCCAGCCCTCCTCCATCTCGAGGTCTCCATCAACTACCAGATCTCGTGAGTCTCTATCTATCCCACCATGATCCACACCGCCAGCACTCACCACCTTCATGCACATGTTCAGGGTCTTCCTTTGTGCTACGCCCTATGCCCCCACACCCACACCCAGATCTGTGCTACCGCCAGTCTTCCAGTTCTTGGTTTAATCCACATTGTTTGTGCTTCAACCACCTTATTTCCGCCAGTCCTCATTGTCTTTCAGGATCCGCACCACCAACTCTGGTAGGTTCGTGGTTGGAGAGGTTCGTAGTTGGAGAGGTTCATGGTCGATTTGATTCGGATGGCCTTGTCTCTCACTGATTCACATTCTTCTTCCCTTTGATGATCCGTTGTAGGCGCACGTTTTCAGAGAGGTTCGTGGTCAGAGAGGTTTGTGGTCAATTTGATTCAGATGGCCTTATCTCTCACTGACAATATTGGGCATCACTCTGCATGTTTCCAGAGAGGTTCATGGTCGATTTGATTCAGATGACCTTATCTCTCACTGACAACATTGGGCATCACTCCTGCAGTGCACACACAGAGGTTCGTGGTCGATTCAGAGCCTTATATCTCACTGATGGCACTCTGATTTGGCA
>JBBPJO010000375.1:0-13844 GCA_038088815.1 Boletus nobilissimus | reverse complement strand
TTCAGGAAAGTTGCTTGTACATGGCGTTGGGATTGTGGATGAAGATCGTGGCTGTATTGTGTGGTACATGCAGGACAAAGTTCATAAGGAGCTGGGGGTTCCACAATGCAGTTATGCACATGTAGACCGCGTTTAGATTGTCACTGTCCACGGCAATAGACTAGTTTACATATGAGTCGTCAAGCTCTGGAGGAGGAAATCCCAGGATCCTTGAAATCTCTGCCTGCCACATCCAACAATGATCTGCCTCTTTGTCCAGTTCCCGCAGCCTTTTGATGCTTTCAGTCAGACGCCTGAAACAATCGTCCACCCGTTCATTGAGCCACCGATGCTCTTGTTGATCAAAGGGAGAGACATCCCCAGGCCAGCAATGCTACGAGATATGTCACTCAGTGGAAAACATTCAAACAGCTCTAATGCGGACCTGAAAGTATTCATTACTCCATCGCTCGGTTTTTGTGCTCACAAGGTAATCATCCATGGCGCTACTGTGAATCTCTTTTTCTACCCACCACTTGCCCTGGAAGTGGTCAGCGCAAGCTGGGTCCCAATTCGGCAGGATTTGCGGAATGTTTGCAATCATCTGGCATAGTGTGACATCAAGCAAAATGATCCCCTCACGCCGGGGAATATCAGTGTCCAGGAACTTGGCCTGAATCGACGGTGCAGGTACACAAGATGTCATGCGAGTGGCATTGATCTCCTGATAGCATTGTAGGGTCCCCTAATGTAGATCAGGACAATTGAGTGCTACATGGAAAGTCTGTGGCACTCACAATGTCATCCTCCAAAAACCTAATCCAGTTCACTGGCCACTTATTCTCTGGTATGAAAGCGAGGTGGCAGACCACTGCTTCCAAGTGACAACCCAAGTAATATACCGAACGGTGAAGGCCAGATTGCGACAGTTTAGGGCACCCAGCAGAGCGCAAAGAGATCGACATAGTGTGATTGTTATCGGTGTGGGTGGCTAGTTTTTACACTAAAATACAGCGGAGTAAAATTCAAAATCTGCATTGTTCTTGAATACCTAGTAAGGCAGTTAACACAGGCAATACACAGGATTTCCTCGCATTGGATGCAGATGTGCCTGGCGCACACTAAACGGATGATTCCCAATAGCTAGGCCACCTATCTGATCTGCTTTATGTTGATGCACGAAATTACTGGTTACCCATGGCCACCATTCCACAACCACAATCAAGGTGTGACACCCCAGAAACATACTCCAGGCCTGACTATCTGTTCTATCCAGTGCATGCAGATCCAATGTTGGTGGATAAATATTTGCAGGCCATCACCACCAGGTGAATTGTGATCACCATATTTTGCGGACGGCCGCACAGAATGCTATCAGCCCCACATGCGATCCAATAATTTGACGCATGTGGGGAAAAGCAGCCAACTTCAATGTATTTCGGTACATATGTCACAATTTAAGTAGTGACATGAATACTATGCTCCTGTGGCCCCTTTCATTACTTCACAATGATCCCTTAGATGTGCATAGACAGCCGCTTGTCGTGCCGCATAGCAAGCATGCCCAATAGCCCCTGCTTGATTGCTCACAGAGCTCCTCCTTTCCCACTCAGTATACCTTGTGTTGAAGAAGTTGATCGTCCATTGAAATTCCAGCACAACGAGTTTAATTTCTTCTGTCCATCAGTCATGGATGGTGTAACACACAGCGTAGTAGTGATGTGGCGTGCTGCGATACAAAGAAGAGTTCGTGAGTTGAGAAGGGAGGGCGAGTGACGAGTAAAGGGGTCCTTCGAGGAACAATGCCGAGCTTCGAGACGACACGAAGCCTAAGCTGGTCTCACCTATCTAGGAACGTTGCTAGACTCAGTGGTCACTAGAAACTACACTGGTATTGCGTAGAACTAGCTTAGAAAAAATACAGGAGGGTGAGAGAGCGCCTTTATATACGGTAGGCCCCTTCTAAATAAGGAAAGGATGCACAGCATCCGCAGTAACTAAAATATGACTTGGTGCGCAGCAGATGAGTCATGGTGAGTCAAGACGAGTCATAACGAGTCATAAGTAAAATAGGCTATGCCGCAGGCGATGAAGTCTGAATAAGGCGACTGCGGCGGAATGGGAAGGAAGTCTAAATATAGTAAGGGCGGGGCGCCATGTGAGACGGAAAGGAATAGAGATTGGGAAACCTATCTGGTATAATGGAGGACGACTCCATTATGAATACAACCGTATGCGGTGAAGAGAACGAGACTAGAAGTCGAGTGAACGAAAAAGTGTAAAGGAAAAAGTGTACCCCCTCGTAAACCGTAACATTACCCCCTTCCTACTGTCGAAGCACCTGCAAGACTATTAATCCACCTCCTCTCCCTCATTGACCTCGTAGTCAGTCGGGTCGTAGTCGTCTAGGGGGTTACGCCGAAAGGGGCAAATGTCGTCGAAGTGGCCGAGTTCTCCGCAAGAGGAGCGACGGCGGCGGGGGTAGTAGGCCTGGATATGGCTGGGGGCGGTAGTGCGACAGAACGGGCACTCGTAGTGAGGACAATCTGCGCGAGGATATCCTCGTTGGTTGCACGCGAAGCAACGTCCGAGGACGGGGCGAGTGGGGCGAGAGGGAGTTGGAGGGAGAGAGGGGAGAGAGTCTACGTCAATGGGGCATGATTCTGATCCCGGCGCCGGCGAGGGTGACACTGCGAAGTCCTTGTTAAGGCGGCCAGAGGTGGGGAACGGAGTTGCCTGTCTCGACTTTCCTCTATTTCCCTGAGAACGTTGCCCCACAGCTCGGGCTGCGGAGCTGGGGAGTCTGAATGAAATTCCCTTGCCACGTCGATTGAGTTGACGAGGACGACAGGTGGGAGTCGGAGTGGTGGGATGTTCGAGCTTCAGGTTGTGGCCTTCAAGCCATACCTTATCTCCTACTTTCCAGGGTCTGAATTTAGAGGTTACGCGTTCGCGCATATATCATTGGGCTTTTTCGTGGGCGGCAGTGGCTTCCTTGCGAGCCTCATCAAGGTCTCCAAGGTGTTTCTCTAGGGCAGGGAGGAAGGTTTTTGTTCCTAAAGATGGATAAGCTCTCGGCTCATATCCCATCATCAAACTAAAAGGAGTCTTTCCCGTTACGGAATGGACCAAAGAGTTGTGGCAGTACTCTGCCATTGGCAATAGATCCGACCATTGGGTGGCGTCTCCTTGGCAAAAGATCTGAAGATAGGTTTCTAATTCCTGGTTGACCCGTTCCATCTCTCCGTCGGTCTGAGGGTGGTAGGTGGAGGAGAGGAGTGGATCATAATCCAGGAGCCTCGCTAGTTCTAGAGCGAAGGCCGAGGCGAACTGCAGACCGCAGTCCGAGATAACCTTGTTGTGGAGTCCAAAACGGGGAAAGACTTTTTCGAAAAACAGCTGTGCGACACCCTCGGCGTCCGCACTCTTGTGAGTAGGGGTGAAAATTACCCCCTTTGTAAGGCCATGGTCGACCATGACCATAACTGAATCAAAACCTTTAGACAGCGGCAAGTCCGTAATGAGATCGACCGACAGACATTGGAAGGGACAGGAGGAAGCGACAGGAAGGGGGGTGAGAGGCGGAACGGTGGGGTGCATGTTGATCTTGTTAGCTTGGCAGACTGCACATCCTTGGATGAAGCGACGGACGAACGCGGTCAAGCCAGGCCACCAATAGTCATGTTGTACCTGATTAACAGTCCGGTAATAACCACCATGTCCCCCCGCAGGCGAGTCATGGATGGAATGGAGAAGGTCATTCCGGTGGGTCTCGGGCACGTAAGCCCGATCCTTGAAGTAGAGTAGGCTGTCGTCAAAGCGCCAGTCGTGGATAGTAGAACGAGGGATTCCCGAGGTACCCTCGTGCAATTTGCGGAGTTGGTCAATGACGAAGCCGTCGGTGGTGCAAGATTGCTCAATAGCATATCGAAAGTCAGTGTCAATTCATTTCAAAAATAGCTCTCCAGGGAGAAGGGTAACTTCGGCATTGTCAGCCAAAGTATCCAGAGCGTCCTTTCAGGAGAGAGCATCCGTGGGGGCCATGTTATTCCCCGGTACGTGTTGGAACAGGAGGTCATAGTCCTGTAACGTCAATAGCCATCTAGCTTGCCGCCTAGAGAGCTTCCTTGGATCTTTAAAGTAACACAGATTCTTATGATCTGTGAGAATGGTTACGGGCCGGTCGGTTCTGGTGAGGTAGTGGCGCCACTCCTCTAGCACATGTATAACCACTAAGAGTTTGCGATCATAGATGTCGTAGTTTTGTTCCGCTGGTGAGAACGTTCGAGAAATGTAGCAGCAAGGGTGTAGGTCACCATTAGCGTCCTTCTGCATCAATACGCCTCTGGTAGCCGTTAATGAGGCGTCCGTCATGACATAAAATGGTTTGGAGGTATCCGGCATTGTGAGTACAGGTTTCGAGGTGAAGGCCCGACGGAGGAGGTCGAAGGCCTGCTGTTGCTCGTGCGTCCAGGACCACGGCTGCCCTTTCTTTGTTAAGTCCAAGATCGGCCTGGCAACTTCCGAGAAATCCGGAATAAACTTGCGGTAGAAGTTGCAGAACCCTATGAAGGAGCGGACTGCACAAACCGTAGTAGGTGGTTCCCAGGTAGCGATTGCCGATAACTTGGTAGGGTCCATCACAATGATACCCTCTTGGACGACCATCCCTAGGAATTCAACCGAGGATGCGTTGAACGTACATTTTTCTAGTTTGAGGCCGAGACGGTTGTCACGCAACCATTCCAGAACTTTCCTCATTCGTTGGTGATGTTTGTTAAGATTCCTGGAATGGATCAACATATCATCCATATAGATGATCAACCATCCTTCCGCTACCATATCCTTGAAGATGTAGTCCATGAACGACTGGAAGGTCGCAGGGCTATTGCAAAGGCCGAAGAACATGACGAGAGGCTCAAAGAGGCCGAAGGGCGTGATGAACGCCGCTTTCCACGCGTCTTTAGTCTTGATCCGGACGTTATTGTACCCCCAACGGATATCCATCTTCATGAAGTAACGGGATCCCTTGAGTTGGTCCATCAAATCGCCAATGAGCGGGAGAGGGTAGGCGTTTTTGATGGTGTGCTCGTTGAGATATCAGTAGTCTTGGCAAGGGCGAAGATTACTGTCCTTCTTAGATACGAAGAAGAATGGGGAGGCCATGGGAGAGTTGGAGGGGCGAATACGTCCGGCCTTCATGTGTTTGTCGATGAATTCTTTACATGCCTCTCGCTCTTTCGGATTGAGCGGGTAGGCCTTTGCAACCTTGGGAAGGAAAGAGTTGTCTAGATCTATGCTGTGATCGAACGACCGGTAGGGCGGAAGGGGACCGTCGTCCTTTTTCTGGAAGACGTCCTCGAAGTCTTGGAAGTCCCGCGGGAGTTCCGTTTTAGCCTTCTTCGCGTCTTGAGCGAGAGAAGTCGAAATTGTAGTTTTTCTAATGGAAGGTCCGGTTGGCTCTTCGTCATCCTCCTCCACATCTATGAGCGCCAGTATCCCTTCCCGTTGTGCGGTCGGTTCCATGTCAGGTACCTTCAGATGAACTTCTCTGGTCTTTGCCGTTAGTATAGGGTCGACGTTACGCTTCCACCACAGAGCTCTTCGTCGCCGTAATTTGTTCATCTGGCATTTTCTGTTGAAGACGTTTAAAGTGTGGGTTTCTGCCATGATGTCTTCTTTATTCCACGTGCGTTCCCGTCCGGTCGGTTCCGGATCACAGAGACGAACGGTTCCTGTACTCCAATCGACCTCTGGATTGTTGTCACGGAGCCAAGGGAGCCCGAGGATGATCTCATCCTTGCCACAGTCAATAACAAGGAAGTCCCAGAGTTCAGTGGTTTCTCCGAGTTGCATTAGTACTGATGCCTGTTTTCATATCAGGCCATTTTTATTGGGGGACCCGTCGACATTGCTTGCCTGAAGAGGGGTCTTCAGTTGCGTAGTAGGGATGTCGCAAGCTACCATGGTAGCGTAGTTGATAAAGCAGCCAGTTGCCCCAGAGTTGATGAGGGCTTTTGTGTCAACGCTTTTGAACGCAGTACGGTCAGGTGGGTAGAGGGTGACGGGAATAGATATGGATTGCGAGGAACCACCTGACATGAATACTGGAGACATCCTATGAGAAGATTTAGCAGAAGATGATGTTGACCCATCCCTGCTCTTCAAAAATCCTTGCCGCAGAAACCGGAGACACTCCATATGTGGTTGGATGGGTCGGTTCCCGTTTCAGGCCACGTGTCCTGGTTGGTTCCAGGTATCTCGCATGCCTCTTCCCCTTCTCTCACCACTTTTACCACTTTGATTCCATGTTTGACTGTGTCTCTCGTGGCGGTCTCTCGAGAAGAAGGTTGCGGTCCAAGCCCCATCCCCTGACCCCGGGGAGTAGCTGCGTCCACGTCCACCCTTGACTGGACAGATACGTCATTGGGGTACATGCCTGGTGATTGTTCCAGGGCTTCCTCCGAGGTGGTTTCCCAGAGGTCTGCCGGTGTGATAGCGGAAAATCGGTTGTTCCAGGGTCCAGATCGTACAGCCCTGGCTCGTGGTGCTGCCCTGATCGCTTCCTTTTGGCACTCTTGGTAAGTGGCCGTTCTTATCTCAGCCATGGCCTGGTAGCCAGCCTCCTCATCCGCACACGAGCTGCCCTCCCCGAAAGCAGTTTTGAGGATCTTGATTGCGGCGCCTTTCTCAATGCTTCCCATTTCCTCTAGGTAAGCTGAGAGTTCATCATCCTCTCCCGTAGTGGTAGTGGCTTGTGCCCGTTGTTGCGGGACTTTGTAAGTAGGACGTGTGGTGCATCTGGAGGATGTGGTCGGGCGGGGACGTGAGTTAGACCGGTCAGTTCTGGTTCCGTGGTGGTTGGAGGACCTACAGCCAACCTTGTGACAGATAAAGCATTTGTTGCTCCTGTTGAAGCAACAGGTGTGTGGTAGAGGAATACCTGACACTCACCAAGGGGTTAGTGGTCGTTGCTGCAAGCGATGGTTGTGGTAAGAACACAAGATGTTATTCGAACTCAGATGACTGAGTTCTAACTTATATACTACACAGAGCGTGTGACTATTTCCATATAAGGTAAACTACACTACTACTAGTAAGTAATATAAGTAGCGTTGAGAGCTACTACATGGTGCTCGATCAACACTCCCCCTCGCTTAGCTGCCGGTATAAGGCGCATAAGTGAAGAGAGCACTCAATTAAGGTGCTATGGGTTCGTTGTAGAAAACTAGCCCGAGTTGCGATCTGAACTGATCAAGTTTGACATGCCCAAGGTTCTTAGTGAACATATTGGCGGGATTGTGAGCCCCTTCGATAAAAAATAGTTCTACTAATCCTTCATGGATGAACTCCCTAACACCGTGCCATTTGATGTCCACGTGTTTATTACGTTTTTCAGTAACAGGGTTCGATCCCATGAATATAGATCCTTGGTTATCGCCGCATATAGGTATTGGGTGTAACTTGTATCCTAGTTCTTCCATTAAGGAACGCAATCAAACCACCTGTTCGCTACAATCAGAAAGTGCAACATATTCAGCTTCTGTAGAGGAATAGGCAATGTGCTGTTGTTGGCGCGACTGCCAGCTGAAGATGCAATTAGCTAGTTTGATAAACCAGCCAGTCTGAGAGCAACGGGTGTTAGGATCGGATGCCCAATCAGAATCGGTGTATGCTATCATGCCAGCCTGTGAGGCTCCATCGAAGACAAGGGAATAGTAGCGGGTACCAAGAAGATACCAGCATATGTAGAGTGCCTTGTCGAGGTGCTCTGGCGAGGGTTTGGCAGCATGCCAAGATAGGGTGGTCACAGCGTAAGCTATGTCCAGTCTGGTTCCTAATGTAATATACAAAAGGGATCCGATCACTTGTTGGAAGCGAGATCGCAGTTCTGGGTCAACTGGGCCATTGTAGTCAAGGGGGTAATAACCCTGAGGTAAGGGAGTAGGAGCGACTCTGGCATTTTGCATGCCAAAGCACTCAAGGACTTTTTCGAGGTAGGCGCACTGATCAATCATGATCTTGCTGCTGCTTCAATGGATCCTCATGTGTAGAAACTCTTTTGCAGGACCTAAGTCTCTGCACTCCCATTTGCGCATAAAAGTGGCTTTTACCTCAGCAACTATGGGTTTGTTAGGACCACAGAATAGGGCATTGTCAACATAGACAATGGCAACCACTACTCTGGTGCCTTTCTTCCGGTATAAAAAGATACCAGCATCAGACTTCAGACGTTCGAAGCCGAGTTCTTTCATGGACTCGTTGAGAGTCTCCCACCAGGCTAGTCCGGCTTGTTTAAGACCGTACAGGGCACGACGTAGTCGGAGCACTTTGTGCTCTTGCCCTGGGACTGTGAAACCTTCGGGTTGTTTCATGTAGATTTCCTCGTTTAGCTTTCCATAAAGGTAAGCACTTCTTACATCGAGTGCTTCAATATGCCAGTTTTCTAAGGCAGCGAGTGCGAGCATGAGCCACACAGTCTCAAACCTTACAACCAGGGAGAAGATTTGGTCGAAGTCAATTCCCTCTGTTTGAGAGAAACCTTTTGCAACCAATCGTGCACGTTTACGACCATCAGGTTTTACATCGAAGACCCATCGGTTTGCAATAACCTTACGCCCTTTCGGGGGGTCAACCAGTTCAAAGACTTTTTGCTTGCGGAGTATGTCTAGCTTGCGTCGACAAGCGGCTTTCCATTCCTCTTGTGCTGCAGCGGGTAGCGTCTGAATGTCCCTGTATGTCCATTCGTGTAGTGGCTTAGTCTCTGCAGAAACCAGCGCTTGGGGTATTGCCTTGGACATCAAAAATGCGGCCAATCCAGCTCCCCCTTCACGACATAGTTGTTCGACGTCAGCTTCACTGTCAGATTCAGGAGCTTCGGCGGGAGCAGGTGGCGCACTATGCTCGGGAAGATTGCCTGGCATTTGAGGTGACTCAGGCTCTGGTTGTCTCTGTTGAGATGGACCAGGTTCTCTAATTGTGTCTTGCCAGCGTGATTTGCGCTCGATCTCCTTCACTTGCTCTACAGGATGCTGTAACGCACAGCGTAGTAGTGACGTAGCATGCTGCGTACAAAGAAGAGTTCGCGCGTAGAGAAGAGAGAGCGAGTGACGAGTAGAGGAATCCTCGAGGAATGATGCCGAGCTTCGAGACGACACGAAGCCTAAGCGGGTCTCACCTATCTAGGAATCTCGCTAGACTTGGTGGTCACTAGAAACTACACTGATATTGCGTAGAACCAGCCTAGGGAAATTACAGGAGGGTGAGAGAGCGCCCTTATATACGGTAGGCCCCTTCTAAATAAGGAAAGGATGCGCAGCATGAGAGTCAGTACGAGTCAAGAAGAGTCATGGCAGGATATAAATGGAAAGGCTATGCTGCAGGTGATGAAGTCTGAATAAGGCAACTGTGGTGGAGCGGGAAGGAAGTCTAAATATGGTATGGGCGGGGCGCCGTGTGAGACAGAGGGAGAAGAGATTGGGAAACGTATCTGGTATAATGGAGGACGACTCCATTACGAATACAACCGCGTACAGTGAAGAGAACGAGACTGGAAGTCGAGTGAACGAAAAGCGTAGAGAAAATGTTGAAAGGACATGTACTTACAGTCACGTGACCTATATTAAGTAATCATTACAAAGCATATATAAGACTCTGCTGAGTCTGAATATATAATACTCTCTTGATCCGCTACCGCTATCATCTCTGAGTAACTCTCTCCAGTCCAAAGGTAAGTACCCTACAGTAGATCCTCGGGATCCTGGTGTGTACACCGGATCCCCGCTATTGCACCAGGTTATGAGCCCTGAGCTCTGACTGTGCAGAAACGCCGTCACTGCTCTAGGTGAACACCTTGGACATTGGCTGTCCCGTGCGGCAATGCCGGACACGCCTTGACGCAGCAACGCTCAAGGTGTAAATGCCACCAGACTCTAGAAGTAGGGGGTCGCTATGACCCTATATTCTATGAGCTCTGATGTTCAGTGATGCGAATGTTTTTACTCGCTCCCTTCATTGGTAACCATACTGACACGTCATCTCTACAGAACCTACTATCAACATGTCTCAACCCGTCTTTGCCTCGATTACCAAGCTCAACGGGACCAACTACCAGTGTTGGGCCCAGGAGATGGAAGCCGCCCTCCGTGCCATGGGATACTGGCAAAAGATGTACCACAAGACTTGCCCCGCCGACACTGACCCCGACGCCCAGGAGAAGTGGGATCACAACGACGACCAAGCCCTCGGGTCCATTCGTCTACGCCTCGAACCCTCCATCCTCTCCCGTGTCCTCTCCATGGGCACCGCCAAGTCTCTTTTGGACTCCCTCAAGTCCCAGTACAATACAGCGTCCCTCGCCTCCGCCTATACCGAGTGGAAGGTGATGTTGGGGATTACCTTCCCCGACAACAACCACCCCGGCCCCGCTTTCTCGAAGCTGAACGCTTCATTTGCGCAGCTTGAGCTGCTCCAACATAAGGTCCCCGACAACCTGAAGGCCCTCATCACCGTCGCGAAGCTCCCAAAGTACGTGGAGACGCTGCACCAGCAACTCAACGCCGAAATCGACGCCGACCCGACCAAGAACAAGGTCCTTTCCATGACAGAGCTAGAAACCGTCCTCACCGCTGCCTGGCAGCACTATCTCACCCGCTGTCCTCCGCCGCGCCCCCAGGCAAACAAGCTTTCGAACGTCCGTCGCCAACAAGGCGACCCCTCCTTCAACAATCAGCAGAAGAAGAAGGAGGAAACCACGACCGAGAAGAAGGATGAGGAGAAAGGGAAGGGGAAGAAGCGACGACAGGGCAAGCGCTCTGAAGAAGGGGAGAAGAAGCGGAAGGATCGTGCGGCTGCCGCCGCCGAGGCCTCCTCCGCATCGTTCGCTTTCGCGAACTTCCTCCACGAGCCCGCGGTCTTCGACCCGGCTTGCCCCGACTTTACTGAGCCCGTCTCCGACCCCCGTGCTCTCGCACACACCATCGGCGCCGCCCACTACGGGCCCCCTGCCTTCCCTCAGGCCCAAAAGGCCATCTCCCTCGCCCGCCACATTGGGGAAACCCCCACTCCTCAGGTGGTTCGTATCCTCAAACCTGTCGCCTCCCGCCACCATGTTCGCCAGCACTCGGCATTCAATGAAGACGGCCCCTTTGGTGCTCGCACCCTCCCTCGTCACCACGCCGGCCCCTCCGCGCCCTCTCTTATAGAGCGCATGGAGACCCCCCGAATTGTCGAGATTCTCTCCGATTCAGATGACGAGGAGGTCGTGAGTCTCGGGGAAGACATGGAGGTCGATGAATACGTGGAGCGATTCTTCGACGAGGCCCTCGATTGGTTAGTCCCCGAATTCCTTTGTCCATTTCTCGCAGGTACTGACGCGCAGATACTTTTGCCTCAGAAAATATGTAGTTATATGACTCGTATACCTGTAGTAGATAGCATGGACAAATCTACTATTGCTGAGTTCCCCCTCGCTATGTGTGACAACTGTGAGAACCAGACCAGCAAAAGTAAAGGAAAACAAAAGGCAACCGACGAGGACATCCTACCGCCTGACATGTGGCTTCTCGATTCCGGTGCTTCAGCACATTACACTAACGACCTGAGCGATTTGGTCGAATACCAGGAGTTTAAGACACCTAGGTACTCCCAGACGGCAAACGGACGTGCCAACATCATTGGTCAAGGAACCGCTATTATACGCTTCCAAGACAGACTCGTGCGGTTATCGCCGGTCATTTACATGCCTACATGCAATGTAAAGCTCATTTCCATGGGCACCCTCCTAACTGACAGGTGTATCACCGTCAAAACTCGCGACAACTACATCGATATATTCGACAAATGTCTGCAGAAGACTATTCTAAGTTTCCACTCGCATGGAGACACCCTCTATTGGCTCCGAGCCCCTATAGCTCGACCACATACAGATCTAGCATCGCTCACCGCGGTCGACTATGATCTCTTACATCGCCGCTTAGGCCACCCCTCGCGCGAAGTGCTCCGTGCAGCCAAGAAGCACATAAAGGACTTCCCGGATGTGGACATACCGTCTAACACTCCCATCTGTCCCGGTTGTGAATTGGGCAAACAGCCCAACCGTACTTTCCCTCATAGCGAGAAGCGCGCAAGCGCTCCCTTTGAGTTAGTTCATTCTGACTTAAAATCGTTTGAAATCGAATCGTACCATAAGTACAAGTACGCAGTCGTCTTCTATGATGACTTCACATCCATGGCATGGGTGATCCTAATTAAAACTAAGGATCAGACCCTCCGTGCCACCAAACAATTCCACGCCTATGTGCGTACTCAGTTCAACGCCAACATAAAACACTGGCGCTCAGATGCAGGGGGAGAATACACCTCCAAAGCCTTCACTGAGTACATGCGCGACAATGGCATTAATATTCAACAATCCGCCCCCTATGCTCACCAGCAGAACGGATGCGCAGAACGCCTCATCCGTACCATCATGGACAAGGCACAACCCATGCGACTACAGGCTTGTCTGCCTGATTCCTACTGGGAGTTCGCGGTAATGCACGCCTTACATGTGTACAATCGCACCCCATCCGCCTGTTTACAATGGAAAACGCCGGCTGAAATGCTTACGGGCCAAAAGCCCACTTTTTCGCATCTTCGAGTCTTTGGCTGTGGCGCCTACGTCCACATTCCTGTCGAAACACGCGGCGGAAAATTACAACCGAAGTCGCAGTTGATGATCTACCTAGGCGTATCCGCCGGTAGTGATTCAAATTATCTATTCATGCGCCCTAACAACGCGCTACATACATCGGCACACGCCATCTTCGACGAGAATCTCTTCCCGAGATGCTCCAAGGCGCAGCCACATCGGCCGATTAACCACCGGCCCAAACCACACACACATGATGACGGGTCCTCTGACCCTGAATCTGACTACCCAGACAATGGGGATGATGCGGTTCCCGCTCCCCCTGAGTCACCCCTTCATCGACCTGTCGCTCCGCCCTCTCCAAGGGCACCCACTCCACCTCCCGTGAGAGTGCCTACTCCACCGCCGGCACCACCCGTAACCCCTCCACACCGTCAGCCTCCACCTCCTCCTGCTCGTCCTCAGCGACCACAGCGTGACCGTCGTGCCCCTCTTCAGCCCGGTAACGTGTATGGTGAACGCCGAGACCCTGTCCGGCAGATTCAGGACATTGAGCGCGCCTCTGATTGGCGCAAACTTGTGGGAGAAGCACCGGCTGGGCCTTCGGATTCACCCGTTGTCCCTGGAGGAATGCCTCCGTCCCCGACTCCGTCGGAAGATGACGTTGAGCGCATCACCAGGGAAGGGGGAGATGCTTTGGTTTCATACCTCTGCAGCCGTGCCTTCCCGTTGGAAATAGAACATTCGAATGTTAACTACTGCGAATGGACATACCACAACATACTTAAGTTGCCAACCGACGAACAAACCCTCTGGCGTAAAGCCTGCCATGATGAGTTACAAATACTCAAAGACCGCAAAGTCTATGAAATCGTGGATCGACCCGCAAACAGGAAGATTATTAAGAATTGATGGGTCTTTGATGTAAAAACCGACGGTAGAAAGAAAGCCCGCCTTGTGGCAAAGGGCTTCTCCCAAGTGGAAGGGATTGATTTCGATCAGATATTCTCCCCCGTCGTACGCTTTGAGACAGTGCGGTGCATGCTCGCCCTCTCAGCAATTGAAAACTGGTACATTACTGGTCTCGATGTCCGATCCGCCTACCTATATGGCAAACTGGACGAAGAGTTATACATGGAATTCCCTGAAGGCTTTATGCCCGCTCACTTAAAGGGAAAAGTCTTGAGATTACTACGCGCCTTATATGGCCTAAAACAAGCAGGATTAGCTTGGT